>QRFB01004001.1:0-46225 GCA_008931105.1 Oenanthe javanica | reverse complement strand
GCATTTTAGGACGAGATAAGCCTATTCATAAGGTCCTTGGTGGCGGCAAACGTATATATATATATCCTCTCCTTCTCTCTTGTGTGTGTGTATGTGTGTTTTATTGATTACGTGTAGATCTAGGCGAAATGTGAAATGAATTTGTTAGTTTTTGCGATAGATTTGTTTATTATTTTGTGATTTTTATGTGATATANGGCGAAATGTGAAATGAATTTGTTAGTTTTTGCGATAGATTTGTTTATTATTTTGTGATTTTTATGTGATATAGTGTGTGTTGTGATTGATTAGGTGTCGATCTAGGTGAAATGTGAAATTAATTTTATTACGTTTTGCGATGATTTATGTATTATTTTGTTGTTTTTATGCGGAAAAGTGTGATTGATAAGATGTAGATCTAGGAGAAATGTGAAATGAATTTATTAGGTTTTGCCATGAATTGTGTGTTGTAAGTTTTATTAGGTTTTTTTGTTACTGAAGTGGTTTATTCTAATTATAATTTATAAGGTCTTTGGAGGTGGCAAATGTGTACGCGTATTCTCTTTTGATATAAGTGTGTGTGGTTTTTGATTAAGTACAGATATATAGGCGAAGTAGGATTAATCTATTAGAATTTGAGAGAAATTAAGTTTTATTTAATGTTTAGGTTTTAGTTTGTTTATATTTGTTAGGTTTGATTGTTAGTGTATTGGTTTATTATGATGAATTGTTACTAAATCTAGATAGTTTACTGTGTTGGATTTATGTCTTGATTGGTGTTGGTGTTTGTTTTTATGAACAAAATGCAACATTTTGTCTTTTCTCTGTAATGAGGTTTACTGGCATAGAGTTGGATGGATAAAATGTGGATGCTTGATATAGTACTTTAGCCTTATGCAATATTTTTGTATGGTCCACTTGTTTGTGTGTGCCGCTTTTTTTTTTGTACAAGTTATTTGCTTAGTCAGACTTTTTTATTATGTCATTTAGAGTGTTTTGTAAGAGAAAATGTTGATTTTATATGATGCTGCCTACTGATATTGTTTTTCATTGTCCTTGTTTTGGTTTGAAGCATTACATGGGATATATGATATATGACTTTGAGAGTTGTGTAATGTGCTTGTGAAGTTATTTGCTTCGTCAGACTTTTTTAGTATGTCATTAGAGTGTTTTGTAAGAGAAAATGTTGAATTTATATGATGCTGCCTACCGATATTGTTTTTCGCTGTCCTTGTTTTCTTTGGAAGCATTTACATGGGAATATGGGATATATGATATATGACTTTTGAGAGTTGTGTAATGTGCTTGTGTGATATGAGTTTTGCAGTAATGTTTTCTTTTTGCTAAACTTTTCACTTTGTCACCGTGCATTGTGGTACCAAAACTTAAAAACAATTCTTGTTACAGCTGCTGATATATTCTTGTGGAGAAATAAGAAGATTTCTGCTGGGGTGCTTGGTTTTGCCACATCCATTTGGGTGCTTTTTGAATTGATGGAATACCATTTGCTCACATTAGTATGCCATGTCATAATACTAGCATTGGCAGTCCTTTTCCTGTGGTCTAATGCATCAACCTTTATCAACAAGTAAGCTATATGATATTCTTTTTATGTTTTGTTTAAATGAAGCTATTTAGTATTCACTGATGGTTATTATGTTATTAGGTCTCCACCTAAATATCCAGAAGTTTTTCTTCCCGAGGATCTTGTCTTGGGGGTAGCAGGTGCCCTTAGAATTGAAATCAACAGAGCTTTTGCAATCCTCCGTGAAGTTGCGGCAGGGAAAGACTTGAAGAAGTTTCTTTTGGTATGTCCTACTCCTTTTTGCAGTTTCACAGATAAAGACTACATATGTTGCCTATTTGGCCTAAATTACATATTATTTACTAATATAAATGGCGAGAATGCGCCTTGTCATTTTCCAGTTTAGAATACCAAGTGTTTTTGACATCTTGTACAGGTGGCGGTGTTAGATTATGCATATAACCATATTTGTTATAAATGTAGAATTGATTATGTATTGCTGGTTGACTGATGCTAATTATTGCTTCACGCCTCAGGTGATTGCTGGTTTATGGTTCTTTTCGATTCTTGGGAGTTGCTGGAATTTCCTGACCTTGTTCTACATATGTAAGAAAATTATATTTGAATATTTTTCGATAACTATTTGTGTCACTTGTTATTTGCTCTCCAATGTTTAAGACAAATGTTTTTCCTCTTGTTTAAACCAGCTTTTGTGTTGCTGCACACCGTTCCTGTGCTTTATGAGAAATATGAGGACAAGGTTGATTCTTTGGCAGAGAAAGCAGAAGCTGAGTTTAAGAAACACTACGCCGAGTTCAATGTGAAGGTTTTAAGCAAGATTCCTCGAGGCCCGTTGAAAGACAAAAAGGTTTTATAGAGAAGCAGGAAGGTTTTGTAGGTTTTCACTGGTCAGTGGTAGCTTTGTGACTTAAATTGTTGTTGTTTCATCATCTGGGACTTGGGACCATGTTTTTCGTAGTTATCATGGCTAGTAATTTACAACATGAACATGGTGTCATATGAGTTGGTCAAGTGTTAGATTTCAATTATCCTTCAGCATTCCTCAGCTGCGAGCATATGCTTTAAATTTTGATTGTGATATTATTATAATTACAAGTTTTGTGTTAATGATTTGAGTACCGAAACAAGAGCCTCTCGAGGATTTTGGCCTAATCTGCTACATTTGCATTATTTTTTAACCTCTTCCAAGGGAAGTGGGAGAAGAGACCAGCTGGCCAACAGTTTGGCCTGATTTGAACTCTCTCATACCACTATATGGTAACTTGAGTCTAGAATGTGTAAAAGCTATCCAGCTGGCAAGCTTATAATTACAAACAGTATGTGCCTTTGCCGATTGACTTGTCTTTTTAGTAATCTGTTTCTGTCATTTAGTTTTCACTTTTCAGTGTGTTGTTCTTAGAGCGTTTTTAATTCTTCCCAACTTGTAGTTGAAAACAATACAGTAGCACATATTTAGAAAGAGCATGAGTTACCTTCTGAATTGATCCAGGCTTAATAAGGTGGTTTTTACAACTTGGTCCACAACATGTATTGGTATTCTCCAAGTCATTAAGCCACACTGCCGCACTATGGTGCCTTATAGTAACCCTTTGAAGATGTGATGACTGATGAATATATTCAAAAGAAACTTGATACTGAGGATTGAAGTTGAAACAACATGCTTAGTTTTCAGAAAAGCATGCATGTGTTGCAGATATAGCATCTTTCTCTTGGGAGACAAGGCCAGTGTTTACGAAATGAGGGGCAGTTCGAAAAAAAATTCCTACTTAAAAAGTCATAATTCGTTGTCCCAAGTACTTTTTAGCTACTTTTTTGTCATGATAAAAAACTTGGCTAAATGGGATTTGGACTATCCCTATCCAGACTAGGTTGCTACTCTAAATTTGGGCTGTTGATCACATTCATGATTCATGTACCAAAAAATAATGATATCTCTGGTAGATACCAGCCAGAAAATAGCAATATGTATATCTTGTCAAAGATGTTGCATCATGCATGTCTCTCCCTGAAATAATATTGAATTTGCCTTGGTCCTAAATTTCCTCTCTAGTAACATCACTGTGTACAGCCTCATTATCTTCCCTAGAACCAGTAAAGAAAAAATAATATTCAATTTGCCTTGGTCCTAAATTTCCTCACTAATAGATGGGAAGTCTTAAGTAATAATTATATTAGTGTATCTTTAAAGAATAATGTAAACTAGTTACTAGTTACTACTATGGGTTGAGATTAATCGAATCTTTTTCCTACTTAAAAGAAGGAGCATCTCCAATAGGGATGCCAAGAATGATGCCAAATTCACAAGATACTCTTATATAATGACAACAAAATGTTCTACAATGTATTTTTTGCTGAAGTAAATAAGGTCTGCATATGAAAAACTTTTTTTTGCTATATTATATTAACAAACTTTGCAATGGCTGAAATATTATAATTTACATAACTTCAAATTTAAACAGAACCAATATACAAAAGCACTAAATCGAACTACTACCCTCCTCCTACAATTACTATCGCCTTACACAGGTTACATATGAATATCCCAAGTTTGCATATCACAGCATTCCAATAACCAAACAATATATAATTTACATAACACAACCCTTGCATATGGTTTGTAGAATAGCCTAATATCTAAATCTCTACATATGCCTCTACCAAGACCATGCATGCACCAGATAAATTATACGTGACATGGGTATTCATAGTACATGCAGAGTCGAGCCTCCCATCAGCTCAGATCCTCTGCAGGGCCTTCAGATTCCTCGGAATGCCTCTCGCTTGAGAAATGCTGTTGCATTTTATGATATTGTTAACCTTTCAAGAATATTTAAAGGAAGTAAGTTAGTTGCTCCTTCTTTCTTGAACCTCCTTCTCCATACAAAGCATTCCACTGTTTTAGCTCACTCATTACAGATCCTTCCGCAGCAAAGCTGGAAGCAACCTGCAAAGTAAGAAATGCTCTTTTAGCGTTAAGGTTTAGCCTGTTTAAACATTAACATTGGGGTTAATTAGTGGTTGGGGATGCATAAATAAAAAACCATTGCACGTAATTTTGGTTAGGTCTTGAGTGACTAAACTGAGTGCAGAGAGATAATATGACAAGAGCAAGAATGTTTTATTTATAACCCTATTAAATAACAAGCTCTTTTGACTATGGATAATAGAAACTTTATATTTACCTGATTTTTTGCTTGTCTCATGTCTTCCATGTTCAAAGGCCTCAGAGTTATTACTCTTTCAGCTTCTTCCTTTTCTTCTGAAGCAACCTCTGAATTCTTCTCTTGATCCGCTTTCCGCTTCTTCTCCTATAAATGCAGATAATTAGGAACAATTGAGTATAAGGATTAAGGAGCATCAAAACAAGCACAAATTAGAAAGAAAGATGAGANGAAGCCCATCCCAATGTGTCATGAACTCGTTTTTGATTTTTCGCATAGCCTCATGCTCACCAACTCTTGTTCGCTGTCCAAGCATGCTATCAACTTCATCTACAAAAATAATAGTAGGAGAAACTTTTGATGCCAGTGTAAAGAGAGCTCTGACATTCTTTTCATCTTCCCCNAAACGTAGGAGTTCAGATCCGATATATTACCAAATCTTTCTCTCTCTCTTGTTTTATCAGCTCCCTCACCGGTCGATATGCAGCTGTTGTACAAAAAATCTGTTTTTCATAGTTAATTCCAAGTTCCTAACTTCCTAAGTTGGGTTGTAAAAATTTAACTCAATAGGAGTATTAAGTTACACAAACCTTGAGATCGCTTCCACTGTATCCTTCTGTCATCGTTGCAAGCTCCTTAAAATCAAGCTCATCCACCTTTTCTTTAGCCAAAAGTGTTCTCAATATCTTTTCTCTGCTGTCCGCAGTTGGTAGACCAACCATGATTCTGTTCAAAAAAAAAAAAAGAAACTAAGAAAACTATAGGTTAAGAAATATTTTTATTCATTTGCAAGACTGCAACATAGTCTCCTTGTGTTGCCTTTTATCACAGAAGCGAGAGAGAGAATATTTTGATACAAGAGATGAAATTTTAATAACTTTGTAACTAAAAACATTATATAATAGGCACCCAGATGATGCACGGCCTTTCTGCCTATAAAGTAGTATCATCATTAGTTTCAATGTACATCTAACTAAAACATTAGATATCTACTACATATTCGTCGCTTGAATAACTTAAAAGATCTTTTAGCTTCATATAAAGAATGATAAGAGGAATTGGTTGAACAGAATTCAAACAGTAAAGATCAGTACTTCTATGGTCCACCAGCTATGCTTAGAATAAAGTTGAGAATGTCATGGTGATGAATGAGCTGAGGGTTAGTGGATTGAAGATGATGCAGAGGGTGACTAGTAGAAAGAAGTTAAAACTGATGAAGAGCATTAATGCATGTCATAGTAATATACAAAACTGGTTAGCTTGCAGATATTGGAGTTTTATGGGGTGATGCGATTGTGGGTTAAGTTATAACTTGTACCTTCTCTCAAATCGCCTAATAATTGCTTCATCAAGGTCAAATGGCCTGTTAGTAGCAGCGAGAACAAGAATTCGCTCGCCGGATTTTGATAGAAGCCCATCCCAATGTGTCATGAACTCGTTTTTGATTTTTCGCATAGCCTCATGCTCACCAACTCTTGTTCGCTGTCCAAGCATGCTATCAACTTCATCTACAAAAATAATAGTAGGAGAAACTTTTGATGCCAGTGTAAAGAGAGCTCTGACATTCTTTTCATCTTCCCCAAACCATTTTGAAGTGATGGTTGACATTGAGACATTAATAAAACTTGCTCCGGCTTCCCTGGCAATGGCCTTTGCCATCATAGTTTTTCCAGTACCAGGAGGCCCAAAGAGTAATATGCCTCGACAAGGCTTGAGGAGTCCACCAGTGAATAGATCTGGCCTTCG
The DNA here is from genome assembly GCA_008931105.1 of Oenanthe javanica. NCBI lineage: Eukaryota > Viridiplantae > Streptophyta > Magnoliopsida > Apiales > Apiaceae > Oenanthe > Oenanthe javanica. The sequence continues at coordinate 39,794 of QRFB01004001.1, read as the reverse complement.
GAGTGGAAGCATGACCAACTCCTGCAATGATTCCTTGGTTTCTTCCAGGGCACCAATATCTGCAAATGTAACCCCAATTTCATTTGCTGGAATCACCTCTGGCCTTATACGCTTTTCAAATTCATTGTCAGGAACTTCCTGGAAGCACATCATTATATATAAAGTTAAGCAAACATTGACAATGAAGTGATGCATATATATTATAATATAATCAAAATGGGGTTTTGCACGTATTCAAGTGTGGTTGCATTATTATCCAAAAATATGAGGATGCATGATATTAGAAAATTGAAAGTATATTATGGAGCATCCTTATATTCCTGTTCAGTTACAATACTAAATTTAACTCACCGGCTTTGGCGGAGCAGGATTCTCAGCATCTTTCTTTGCTGCAGAATTTGATGTGTCTGCCTCAGTTTTACTTTCAGTTGTTGGGTTTTCCGACTTCGATTCAGGCTTTATACTAGTAATCTCTTCCGTTGCAAGTTCCTAAGGTTGAAAAGCAAGGGAGCATGTGTATAAGTCTTAAATCTACTTATGAAAGTCCATATCAATATTCAAAGATTGTTCAGAAAAAATACGTGTAAATAGGTAAATAAGTACTTTAGAAGGTTCAGCATTTGTGTCCTGCTTGAAATTATCCTTGCCACTGACTTTCCCCTCTTGGAAGAAACTTAACCCATGTGACAAACTGTACAAAGGAAGAAAGGGCAAGTACATGGATAAGTAAAGGTTAAAAAATGAAAAACNGAAGGTTCAGCATTTGTGTCCTGCTTGAAATTATCCTTGCCACTGACTTTCCCCTCTTGGAAGAAACTTAACCCATGTGACAAACTGTACAAAGGAAGAAAGGGTAAGTACAAGGATAAGTAAAGGTTAAAAAATGAAAAACAATTGAATTCTCCACCTATAGAAAAATTAGTGTCTACCTCTGTGATGATATAATAAGCCTCCCATTCCGGTACTCTGGTTCTTTGTTATTCATTAAATGGAAAGAGATTGCTGATACCACTATTTCTTCAATGTAATTACCGAGAACAATTGCATCTGCCTGACAGATTGTATTTAGGTCATCACATTCAAGATCATTTGCCGCAAGTACTTCAGCGATATGGTTTTTGTTATCTTGAGCCTGAATTGTCTTCAAATCCTCTTCTAATTGGGTTTTCCAGCTTAGAAGACGACTCTCATCTTCAGGTGGCTTTATTTCGATAGTGTAAGGAAACAAATAAGTGAGTCGTTCATCAATTTCACTGCTATCATCCTCTGACTCCAACATTCTGGAACCAAGAAGTAATACTGGTCCTGATAACTTCTTCAACATTTTATCAAACAAGTTGTATAGCCTTGGAGATTGGAGAAGAAGCTTCTCGACATCCCTGATGTACAGTATGGCAGCCCTATTATTAGAGACAGAGACCAAAACCTGTGGTATAGAGAACAACTGTTTGTCAACATTTATGAGGTGGTAAAAGTTCCAAATGTAAAACTTAAGTTAGACAACTCAACAAAACATATCGGCCTCTGGAATGTACCTTGTAAAGCGCCTGTAAGAAAACCTTTTCATCAAAAGACAAGGTGCTGATGCACTTTGAGGCACCTAGAATAAGTAATTAGAATCTAAGATCAGAAGAAAGTAGTATTTTACCTACCAAAAAGTAAATACCTGTATAGAGTTTATCATGAAACTTTAAGTTCAAAAGTTAAGTAAATGACCACGCATTATATATGTTATATGTGCCTTAAAGATTTGAAGTAATACTACAACACTAAATAGTCTTTATATAACATCTGATATCTTAGGGCAGCTTCCTAAAATTAAGAACTACATGAACTGTTAATATCTTCAGATGAATAATACCTAAAAGATATCACTGCTTGAATATTGTAAGAGACTAAGAGCATGATGCCAAAACGAAGATAAAGCTCTAGTAAAGAGTGGTGTGGCCGGAAGAATTCAGAATTCCAGCAATAAGTTGGATTGAAGTAGCAGGTACAACAATGTATAGATTTATCTTGAAATAAAGACACACATCTAGCAAGAATCTATCGAGACAAACCATTTTACATTGATTTCACTTTAATGCATGTCATATAAATTTCAGCACAGCGAGAAAAAATTGCTTCCAGACAACTACTTCTGGTAAATGTGCTAGAAAAAGGTCACAAATGAGCTCAACTACAGTAGATTATTGGAAACTTTGTCTGTATGTATAAAAAGGTGCACACTAGAATTAGAAGAAATGACCTTTGTCCTAGTTGTACTAACTTCAGTACACAACAGTTTCTTTCATGAGGTATTGTTATTATAATTAGACTCCTTATTTTCTTATCCATCAATGAAGTTTATCAAAACAAAGCTCTGCACAACTACCTGGATTTGTATATGACTGGGAACTCATGCTACTCATATCTGAAGATATAGAGGCATTTCTACGATGTCTTCGAGGAGCTTGACTGCCTTCCATACTCCTGAAAAGTGAAGGATTTATGTTCAATTTCTAAATAACGTTATTAATGGTTCGCAAAAACAAGAAGAAGAAGAAGAAGGAAAAAACAAATAAAACATACTTCAGTTTACTTTCCAGGCAACTGCTTTGCCTACTAAGTGTTCCTGCAACAGAATTTTATTGATCATGTTAGAAAATATTGTTGGGAGAAAGTGTTGTGCGAAAAGGAGAGGATTTTAAGTGAGTATGTGAATTTTATTTTTATAAGTATTAATTTTAATATATACTAACTAGTACTAGAAAGAATTGATAATTATTACAATGTATACTGACAGATTACTACGGTTCATTTTATATTTCTCCGGTGGTAAAAAATTAATATAGAACCCCCCAACTCTATGAGTTTAAATATCTGGTATCCCTTGTCTTGTTTTATCACATATAAAAACCATCAAAAGCTGGCAGGCAGTTGTGAAATTAAACTAGCACTCCAGTGGTGTCTTCCTCTGAATATAAAGGCATGTACCCACTGCGGTAACTATTTTCATTGTTTCTGGAGATAGGATGAAAATGTATGATACTTGGTGATAATGACACTTGAATCTTACCAAAAAAGAAAAAAATATGTTAAGATCATATGAATGACAGAAGCTATGTCAAAAGAATAGAGAAGAAAGTCTTATCAATTATTACTTTCATGAGTATTCTACCAAGGTGCCAGTAAACAAAGCACTATTATCATCACAAACAACAGTAAGAAACACTAAATGCAGAAGTTGAAACAGGAATTTTATTGCTACATCGCTAAAAGGCTCATACAATCTTGTTACTTAACCATCTCCTCCCAGAACCTTAAGAAAGAAGCTTAAGCTGTTAGGAGAAGCCACTAAATGAAACATATAGCCTAGTGGCAAGGCTCCTTTTACCCTCCTCCCTTATGGCCAATAAATCCCGATCTGGGTACTTAAAAAAAGTCTGATGCAATGAAGAATATGCAAAATGCCCTTTATTAATTAAAAGAGAATTAATGTTACATCCAGAATAAGGTTGAATACAGTACCTGCTTTTGGTGAAAGTTTTGAGATGGAACCAAACAAACTGGACATCTGCTCCAAAGCCACATCTGAAATGGACCTCTTGATAGGCTGCAGAAACACGGATGTATGATATGATTAAAATTTTATTCCATTTGACGTAAAGAGCATCAATAAATCAAATTCATTAGTTTGCAGTGTATACATGTCTTGACCATCATTCATTCTTGATGAGCTTAAAAATCCACTTTGGCTGATGTATGTACAATTTTTTACCAACTTGAACACACACACACGCACCTACTTTGCCTTTCTGGTGGTTTATTAAAAGTTTGGAATGATGCAAAAGGTAAATGCTGGTAGTGGAATATTACTTACAACATCTTTCTTAGAAATGCCATACTTGCTTTGCATCTGTAAATAAATGTTACAAGAATAATTAGCATACGATCATATATCAAGAACTGAACTCAGGAAAGACATTAGAGCTATCACATCTACCTTCATAGAGAAGTCCTGCACATCCAACAGTAGTAACTTTGCTTCAAAGTAATGTGACAGAGCCTTTGCAAGCATTTGCTGGTAGAGTTCTTCAAAAGACGTAATCAAGCAACAAAGCCAAATGAGGCAAAAATAAAGAAGATCAACATACTCGCAATCTGATTAAAGGTACAATATAGTTGCCGATTTGTATCGCATACCAGCAGGCCCTGTGAGCAATATAGCCCTACTAGCAGGCGACAGATTCCGAGTGTGCCTAGAAACATCCAAGTGCTTAAGATGAACATACGCTGCACTCGTTAGCAACATCCGTGTTCTCTCACTGTCATTGTCATCAACAAACCACGATCATAACCATATTCTATAATCACTCGGCTAATTACATAACGTAACCTATAAATCCCTACTAAGATTGGTAATTTGGAACTCCTATGAAAGCTAAAAATATGCAAATAGTGTCTCCATCATAGCAACCGTATAAATCGTAAATAAATAAATTTATACAAATAAATTTTTTGTCCAATTATTCGCAAAAAAGATGGCATAATTACTTAATCTCTGATCATGCTTTTATATCAGAGATTAAGTAATGATTATAAAAAATCCCCTGTACACAAAAAAAAACGAAACCAAACCAAACATATTACATATCCACCGTTTAAAAGTCAGCTCGATAACACGTCTGTCTGGAGAAGGTAAGATGTGCGCATACCTTACCTATACGAAAGAAGAAAAAGGTGGTGATGTTTATAAATATATATATAAGTTACCTAAGATAATAAGGGAAGTCCTCAAAGGTGACCTTGCTTTCTTTACCATCCTGAACAAGTCTAAGAAGTTCCATTTCAATCTGATCACCATTAACTCCAGCAATGGGAGCATTAGAAGCTCCACTCCATCTCTGTCCTGATACATATCCAAGTCCTACACCTACCCCTACACTCAATGCTGATAGATACAGGTGCTTCTGCTCCATACCTTCCCCTGCAACCTCTGTATCTATCTGTCTCTATATTAATGTATGTATAATTTTGTGATTTGTAAGTAAGAAATGAAGGAAAGGTGAAGAAAAGGGGTTGAATTAGAGGATGAAATATGGGAATGCTCCGAAAGATACGGACAGGTTAAGAAGAATTTTTGGAACTACAATTATTGTTTGCTATGCTTTAAACAAGAAGCCATTGATGTATGTGTATGCCTACGTGTCTTGCTCTTATTGGTCAAGTGGTGAATGTTAGAAAATTGCACCATCCTGACACACAACTACTGAAATGTACTTTACTACGATGTGCTCGTGCTCTGATTTTCATGGGGTTGATGCATATGCATTGTCTTAAATTTAAATATTTTTAAAAAAATCGAGAATTTTATAAAAAAATTATATGAAATGTCTATTTATTTTAAATCCAAATTACTCTCGGGAAAATTGAATTTAATATCATGTGCCTAAACATAAGTTATTTAACATAAGTTTGCATAAATATTTAAGATGTATAGTTTGTGTTACTTGAAATTCTTTAAATTTATCAAAATGAAACTACAAAATGAAGTCATACTCCCAATGTTAATGATCCATAAATTAATTAAAATTTTCTCCTTGTTGATAATAATTTAGTGTAATAAACCATCCTTGTTGATTTGATGAGCTTGACTTGTCAACTTGTAATTAGTGAAGTGATGAGTTTATTTCTACTCATCTTTACATGGTATCATCTTTAAATAACCAAACATTTCTTTACACTCTCTTATCTTTCTTTTCAATCCTGTCCTGATTTCTTTATAAAATTTAGTTGCCATTTGACAAGAATAGGCTAAAGCTCCTTTACAAAGGTTGGTGAGTGTTGCTTTTATAATTGATCAATTTTGGTGAATTGTCATGTTTGGTTGATGAGAGGAATGCTGCACAATTAAAAGTTAAAGAAAACATGATTTATGTCAAATATACTAATTAAATAATTAAGATATTTTCAAAATAGTTATAATATTGTAAAAATATTATTCTTGATAAAATCTAACCGTCTTTCTATCCACTTCTCTATGAAGTTGATAAAATGTAACAGTCTATAATACTACTACAACAAATTATTTCAATACAAAGGCAACAAAATATTATAAAACAAAGAAAATAATTTTTTGATGTAAAATAAATGAGAGGCGAGGCTAACTTGACTACTATAGAAGAATAGAAACACTACACCATAAATGGTCTAAGGCAACATCAAAAAAAAGTGTTAAAAAGGCCGAATATTATTGCTATAGGGTTTAAGCCAACACTTTGGCCAATTTTTGTGGTGTTGGATATTGCCATGTAGCCTTAGAGGCTAAGCCAACATATATTAACATTTCTTTCNCGTTGGAGGATCGTATCTAAGAAGCCTACCAGTGGCTTCTCCTTCCAACATTATAAAGAAATGATCCCTGCAAACAGTTTTATTAAATCAATGAACATGTACTGCCATCAGCGTAAAATAATGTCATTGCAACGATTTTTTTTAAAATCCGAGCAAATATATTGCAAAAAATATTACAAGCGCTCCATTTCACAGAAATAGTCTGTTTTTATCAAATATTTACTAAGATGTTGCTTTATGTGATAATCAAATAACATAACAACAAAATTATCTCTTAGAAATGCAAGGCCCTATTATTTGAACTTACAAGTGAGCATTTTTTATAAATCGCGAAAAAACAAACGGATTAGATGATTTAGCTTATATGCTCAGACAATCATAAACCATAAGACCTCGCAGCAAGATTATAGAAGAACAAATACCAAAACTTACACTCTGTTGTATCTCTTGCTAGAATCTGTGAAAAAAACAGAACCATTGTGATGAATGTCAAGGTCATTGGCAAAGAGTATAGGCTTCCCTGCTACATCTGTAGCCAAGGGGGTAGCATATCCTCCTTTAGGCCCAACAACCAAGAGTCCATAATAGGCATCTGCTATGTATAAATCACCACTCCTTTTATCAAACCGCAAACCAAGAGGACGGCCACATCGTTTCTTAAATTTCTACTGCTTGACAGCGGGGAGCTTAACTTTGGGTTGGGCATCGTGTCTTGGGAATACGCCGCCGTTTTTGGCCTTGATGGAGATTGAAGAAGCTAATTGAGGGGTATAACAGTAGATACACAAGCAGTAGATACACAAGCGGTAGATATCTATATTATAATTATTATTAAAATTGAACCCTAGAAATAAAAACAAAAATGAAGAATAGAAAAGAGGTAAGAGAGACGAACATATGTGTTCAATTGTCTGACAAAGCTGGAGAAATTGTTGTGCTTGAAGTATTTGGGCAAAAGTAGAGTGGACAATTGAGGAACGTTCCAAACGATAAAGCTGTTTCCCTCGGAGCTCCAAGACACAACAGGGTCGGTAGAAGTATCATTTACCACTTCATACGTCTTGCTCAGAAACGGCGCCGGTGAATTCCCCGCCCCGATCGCCACTGACTTGCTGCTGCTCTCCTCCTGTTCCATGCCTTTATTATACTTTCCAACACAACCACCTCGGTCGCCTTCTCTCTCTTAAACCTCACCTGCCTTTCGTTTTCCCCCTTTCTTATTTTCCCATTTCTCTTCAGATTTCTCCCTACTCTTATTTTTTTAAAAACGAATTTCTTTATAATTATTATTATTACTACATTTTAACCCAAAGTTATATTATTAATATATAAACTTTTTTAATATTTTCTTTATATAATCTTAAATTGGGTTAAAAAAAATGATATTTTTCTATAAATTTATAATAATTATAAATATATTTGTTTAATTATAATAATTTTTAATATTTTTCTAAGGCAACACCTATATAAGTGTTGGCAAGGTGTTGGCGTAGTAGGGGTTATAAGGCAACATATTTTTCCGATGTTGCCAAACACTCACCTAAATCGTATTTGGCCACCTAAGCCAACATTTTACGTGCCAGCACCAATTTATGATGTTGCCTTAGACCATTTATGGTGTAGTGAAACACTCACTCTCTCAAAATATATATGGGCTTTATATTCCCGAGAATGAACTTAGATAACTACATGAACTTAAAATTTTTTGCATACAAATGAGGGCATATTTATAATTATAGAAAGTAAAATTTAAAATAATAAAATTGTCATTAATATTTATATACAAACTCTTTATAACTTTAACTCCTTGAGTATGTTCCGGGGTCATCATCAGAAACATTTTTCTCATACATAAATAGTAATATAACCTGTTTGTCTTCATAGATTTAATGGTTCAATCAAAGCCTAAACAAATTGGAATTTATTAAGTTCATTTGACAGAATCACGAAACCAACTAAATCAATGTGTTACAACTTGGATCAGTGAAACTTATATTATATATATACGATCCTTTAACGAGAGAAACTAAGAGTATCTTAAAAGACTCTTTAAACAACCTCTTACATTAAAATATAAAGAGGATGATTTAAATTATTGTTTCAAGAGACTCCTAAAAACTCTTTTGAAAATTTAAGAATCCCTCTCTCTCTCTCCTCTCTTTTAAAGAACTACTAGGGGCTCTTAACTTGTTTTTAATTAATAAAATATTAACTTCCCTCCAATTTTTCCGCTACTTTATCATAAACGGGGTTGACATATGAATAAAATATTAGTAAAGAGTAAGTATAAGAAGTATTGTTGGAGTTAAACCACTTAAAAATGTGCTAACTTATTAGGAGTGTAAGTGTTTGTTTGGTTGTATGCAGGAATTAACTTTCTATAGAAAATACTAGTCCCTTGTTATTTAAAATTAATGGGAAACCATAAAAATTGTTTGGTTATTAATTTGGGAATTTAAATTCACAAGAATTTCAAATAATGAAGGATGGGGTGTGGTGGGTAAATAATTTTTTACATATTATGGGTATTTAAAATTTTAAGGAAGTTACACTCCCCTTATTTTATTCAACCAAATAACTTAATTACAATCTACTGGGAAGTTTTAACTTCCTAGGTATTTATAGGTTAACTAAACGACCTCTAATAATTTATATTATATTTAAGAATTTGCTAAGAATTCGCCGAAGATGCTCTAAACTAATGATACAGAAGATATGCATGTGTGAAATATTTTACCATATCTTCTTTTTATTACATATTTTACCATATCTCAAACTATATTATATACTGCAATACAGGTGGTATGCTGTTTCATATAGTTTTTTATTTATATATACGGACCTGCACAACTGGTCAATTTGACTAGGATTTCCTATTACGATTGGAAATTCAGGTCAGCAACCAAAATCTAATTTTTTGATAAACATTTTTATTATTGTAAAATATTATTAACCTCGGTGTAATTCTGGGAAAAAACGTATAAACTTAGCATATATAAACATATGAACTAGCAAATAATAATCTAAGTCACAATATAGTTTCAACAAATAAATATTTGTACAACAATAATACAATTTTAATTTTGATAAATAAATAAAAAATTAATATTAAAAATATTCATTTTCCATAATTTAACTGTATAATTAGCCACTCTCCTTTCCATCTTATCTAATAATATAAAATTAAGTGTGAATAATTATTTTACAAATAAAACAGAGGCGAGGAAAAAAGCAATTAGGTGGATTGAGTATTAGAAGCACGTATCTAATAGTAGTTCTATGAAACAAAGAAAAGTACAGAATAAAATTATTGTCTGGTAAAGAAGATTCACTTATTTGCAGCTTGGTCCAAACTTTTACAGATCTGCATCACATGCTTTATTTTTATTCTTCTCCGTTGCTTTTCCAGCATCATTCTAGCATGTGGGTTACTCGCATTCTTGTCTTTCTTCACCACTTTTCTCCTCTTCATAATTTGTAATATGGGTCAGAATTTATGTTTGTATTATTGGTGGTTGGGAATTCTTTGTAAAATTTTTGCTAAAATTTATCAAGATTTAACTATATTAAAAACAAATAAATAAGGTTATCAGAAACTTGTACTCCATCCGTCCTAAATTAACTGTGTTATTTGATTTTTTGTGGTCAAATTGATCAAAATTTGACTGCAATTTATAGATTATTGTTTTGAAATTTTAAAAACCTAAAAAATACATTTTAAAATATATTATATATACTTTCTAATGATATAATTTTATCAATTATATAATAGATATAATTTTCAGTCAAATTTTGATCAATTTGACTAAAAAAAAGTCAAATAAGACATATAATTTGGAACGGAGGGAGTATTAAATAAATTAGTTCAAAAATATGTTAGGAATATCGAATTTCAAATAATAGTTATCTTTATAAATTATTTTGCATTAAAATTGAGTTACTGGAGATGATCTAACATTAACATCTCACACGAGTCTACGAGTTATAAGGCCAAAAATTAATCTAACAATCACTTTTAATGTGGGTATGTATTAAATTGCGTATGACTATCTTGCTTCAAATACTATCGTCGACACGGTAACGACCCATGTTGTAAAAAATGAAAATCGGACTTAGTCGATAAAAACATGAAACAAAGATTAATTGGATGGATCAAATATTAATTAGAATAATTAATTGAATAATCAGAAATTTATTTAATTCAGCTCTACCGAACTAGAATTGATTGATAAATAACTAAACAACAATTTTCTATTAGATTCTTTATTTGGGGTTATTATTAAGTACATTGATAAATAAGTTTGTAACAAACGTTTATAACACGTAAATTTATAATCAGATATAATAAAAAGTAACATCATGTCTCTGTACTTGTCAATTTTAGTTTTATTATATACTGTCATTTTCGAGCAATTTGCACTTTGCAGGATGGTGTGAACAGTGAACTGTGAATCCTTTTGGGAAGTGACAGAAACTGGATCCTCCGTTAATAACCAATAAAATTATAAGGTAGATATATTTTTGAATTCATTAATTTATTAGATATCTATATGTGTGTTTGGATAAAATGCTAACTAATTAAATACTAGACATGTGATATTTATATTAGGGTGTTAATGATTTGTAACTTATTACTGTAATTAATTTCTACAATTGACAAACTAGATCGATTATATGTGCAGAAAAAGATTGTAATTCTAGCTATATCGAACTCATTTTTTAAGTTATAAATATAAATTTAAATCTTATAATGTTAATTTATAGCGTTAATTTGCTAGCTTTTTTAAAATTTAAAGTGTTAGGAAAAGAATTTATCAGGATATTAATTTATTTTTTATATATATAATAAATTATGAGAATATTTGAAAGAGTTGAGAATATAACTCAACCATATTATGATAAATTATCAGATTGTCTTGAAACTTAGAAAAAGGATTGGAGGATCTAATATTATTCTAGTTTCTAACACGTTTGATATAATAAGTGTAACATGTGCAGCCAGCAGTATCTTTAGTGCGATTCAAGAATCCACTGATAGAATATCAAAATCTGGCGTTTTATAGTGATGAGCGAGTAGAAAGGTCCAAAGAGTTTGAGTAACCTATCACTGTCATGCGTAACGGGAGCAACTTGTCCCTCCCTCCCATTCTGTCTTGACAATATTTTTATATATAAAAGCCAGCCATGTGCACTCATCGATCTGCCCCGACCTCAATCATGCTCACATCCTGTGACTCACAATATTTTTCTGATTTTATTTTAAAAATAAATCCGGTCTGGATAAACGATTGTTATCATTATCTATCTATCATAATTTTTTGTGAATAAATTTAATACAAAAAGTTTTTGTGAATCCAAGAACTATGTCAACTTCATCTATCTATGCCTTTTACAATTATTTAAAAAAAATCTCATAGAAAATTATAATGAATAAATGATTACCAACCTTCACTTGGTCAGGGAACTTCCTTTAAAAATTTATAGAAAAAAATATCTCTACTTGACTGGAGTTTACAGAACCAGTACATTACAAATTTTTGTAAGTATGTACTCCTATATAATAGCACAGATAGAGTAAGAAAACAAGAGATATGTGGTTGTTGGAGTTGGGCCTGGATCCATGACAACCCGACCCAGGGCAAACATTGGGTTGGACTCCATAAGTGGGCTCGACCCAAGCCTAAGGTGTTAATCCGAACCAAGCCCATAAATTGAGAATCAGACAACTAAGGCCAAAGCACTTCTTCAACGTGTCTCCACCTTATCCTCCACGATCAACCACTCCTGGGCCTCTATATAAGAAACAAGGAATGCACTATGAGAGGGGAATCACATACTTTATACACACACAAAATACTTGCTGCATATTCAAAACTTAAATATACTCTTGTGCGTTTTTGTTTACTCACTCAAGGCCATATTAACTTATTATCACACCGTAGGTGAATCGGGGGCACATCCCTCACATTCTTCCTCATTACAGGACGATCGATGACACTTTCAAGGAGGACGAAATCTAGTTTCAACATTTGACGCCGTTTGTGGAAACGCACAAGAAAACTAATTAACTTTGAATCATGACACAACCATCAAGTACACTTGATGCATCACCTGGGTTCTCAGAGCCCCAAAACACCGGAATCGGAACATCTCGGCTGCTGGAAAGTACCCTGGCAGCGAACGTTACGCCTATGTAACTGAACTTTGAGAGCTTGAATGACGAGGCTAGAGATTTACTCCCTACACCTGAAGACCAGCAAGCCATATTACAACGGTGGAGGGAGGAGAAACAAAAGGCTCAAGATGAAAGAGACCGTGGACGCCACCGATCAGAGACTTCCAAAAAAGCCGCTAGCCAGCAAAGAAAGGGCAAAGGCCCAGAGAAGATAGCGGAGGAGGCTCGTAACCCAGCACTAAAGAGAGAAGCCGACGATTTAAGGTTGAAATATCTTCGTCTGCAAAGAGAAGAGTTGGAATTACAAGAGAAGCAGCTCAGAGAATCACTCTTGGCTGCTGAAGAGGAGGATAAACTCAGGGCTGAGTCGGAGTCTCAACGTGAGAAGAGGGCTAGATATCAAGATGAGTCCTCTTACTCCGAGTCCTCAAAGAGGTCTAGGATGCATATCTCCTCGGACGCCGAAGATGACGAAGAAGGATCAAACTTACGAGATTGTTTGAAGAGAATGGAAAAGGTAATGTTTGGATACCAACAGAAGAGGATCATGAACCAGCTATAGTAGAGGCAATTGAGCAATACCGACCTTCTCCAGGTCGTCAGTTCATTAAGATCTATGAGTTCAATGATAAAGGAGATCTCGAAGACCATTGCGAGAAGTATGAGAGCCTCATGACGGGTATGGGACATTGTGATATAATGCTATGCAAGATGTTCAAAACTTACTTGAGAGGCTCGGCCTCTATGTGGTACCGATCGATGAGGCCTTGGTCAATCAGCCCATTCGACCAGTTGAAGAGGAAGTTCTTAAGGCACTACTCCACCTGTGCTGATGGGAGAAAGATACTGAAGCGCTCATCCATTATAGGCAAAGCCCTGATGAGGAGTTAAGAGATTATTTAGCCCGATTCAAAGAGGAGGTATGCATGGTGACCAACCTCGACAAAGTCAAGGCAACATGGTTCTTAGCAATAGGTCTAAACCTAGTCAAGGGAAATAAGCTCAGATCCTCATTGTACGATGTGTCTTCTCGGTCATTGAACGATATATATCTCCATGCAGAAAACATATGAAGGAAAATGGAGTCCATGGGGGGTTATGAGAAAAGGGATGATCAGAACAATAGTAAAAGTCAGAACTGAAATGAGTGAGAAAAGAGCATTAACCCATATTTTGAAGAAAAAAAGAGCGACTGAGGAGACTTAAGGGACCGACTAGATAGATGAGCTGAGCGGAGGAAAGAGAGGGATCAGACGGTGTTGACCCATTTAAACACCCCGATCTCGAAGATTTTTCTTGAAATCAACGGCCATCCCGCATTTCTGAGGCCCTTATAGCTTAAAACCCCTTATTACAAGAAGAACGAGGACAAGTATTGTGACTATCATCGAGACAAAGGCCATAACACCGACGAATGCTATCACTTAAAGAAGCTTATTGAGAAAATGATCAAGACATGAGATCTAAACTAGTCATCAAGGGCCTAAGGGAAAGGCTAGGGTCGAAGGATGATGACAAAGGAAAAGAGGCCGAGTCACCCAAATACCGAGGAGAGGTAAAGACGATATTCGGGGGAACCATGCTGAATAAATGTAGCAAAACCTCTCGAAAAAATTATGCAAGGCAAGTATACAACCTCTATCAACAAGCTCCTTCAGCTAGGCAACCTATGCCCATTATGCTTACAGAGGAGGACTATGAAGATGTTATATGGCCACACAAAGACCCATTGGTGATCAACCCAATTATCGGTTAAAACAAGATTTGGAAAGTATTAGTCGATGGAGGTCGTTCGGTGAATACATTATACCACCGAACGTATGTGAAAATGAACTTAGATGGAGAGATGCTCGAGTCCTGTAATGAGCCTCTGCTGTACGGGTTTGAAAATAAGCCTATTCCGATTGAGGGAACGATCACTTTACCTGTGCTCTTGGGTAAACCTCCATCTCGAAGGAGCCGAGAAGATACCTCAATCCAACGAATTTGACCGAGGTTTGGGGATATGTAAGAGTTGGGTCTGGATCCATGACAACCCGACCCAGGACAAACATTGGGTTGGGCTCCATAAGTAAGCCTGACCCAAGCCCAAGGTGTTAACCCGAACCAAGCCCATAAGTTGAGACCGTTATGCGAATAACGGGAGAATCAGACAACTATGGCCAGAGCACTTCTTCAATGTGCCTCCGCCTTATTCTCTACGATCAACCACTCCTGAGCCTCTATATAAGAAACAAAGAATGCACTACAAGAGGGGAATCACATACTTTATACACACACAAAATACTTGCTGCATATTTAGAGTTTAAATATACTCTTGTGCGTTCTTGTTTACTCACTCAAGTCCAGATTAATTTATTCTCACACCAGAGGTGAATCGGGGGGCACATCCCTTGCATTCTTCTTCATTACAGGAGGACCGATGACACCTTCAAGCAGGCCGAACTCATGTTCTTGCTTACTTAGGACTCCCTGCAGAAATCTGGTTCTAACATTTGGCGCCTTCTGTGGGAAAATACAAGAAAACCAATTAACTTTGAATCATGACACAACTATCAAGTACACCTGATGCACCACCTGGGTTCTCAGAGCCCCAAAATACCGGAATCGGAACCTATCGGTTGCCGGAAAGTACCCTGGCAGTGAACGTTACGCCTAGGCAGCTGAACTTTGGAAGCTTGAATGAGGAGGCCGGAGATCTGCTCCCTACACCTGAAAAGCCATGTTGCAACGGTGGATAGAGGGGAAGCAAAAGGCTCAAGAGAAAAGAGACCGAGGAAGAATTGTTTCTCATTTTCTAGAAAAATTTGGGAAGATTTTTTTTTTTTGTATCTATTCTCTTCCTTTCTCTTCTCTTCCATTATCTTTTTCAACAAAAAACTTACGTTCGGTCATCTAAAATCAAATCAAAATACTTAATTAGTATATTAATATATTTACCAAAATTAAAATCGACTGCCCGATCATAATAATTTTAATGAATAATTGAATCATATAATTTCGACTCTTTGTATAAATGTGTGGGCCGTGTGGCCATGGGATGCGCCAGCAGCTTCGCTCGAATTAACTCATGTGTGAGCGTGGCTAAAGAAGATTTAAGAGTGTTGATGTCATTGAACTCGTTTTCGGGAAAATTAATTTGAACTCCTACTATATATTACTACATGTATGGCTAAGAGGCTATCGTAAACAAATGATCGTGTAATTAACATAAGATAGTGAGTTTGGTCCTCATCAACTAGAGATTGTCGACCGTCAATTCTGGTGCAACTTATGTATAAGGAGCCAATATTAACAGGAGGTCTAGCCAAAGTAGGTCAAAAGTGAAGCACCAAGCATCAACTATTCTGTATCTAAACGAACAACATACACTTTGGAGCAAACATCATTTTTGCAATAATACACTTTGCGTGTTTAGGCACATGAAAAGTGAAACCCACAAATTTTAGATAGACACAATAATATTATAAGGTGCTAAATATAATTTATTTTCTTTGTTGGACATGCATGCAATGTGTACCTCGGGGCTAAAAAGTAGAGTCGAACACAGTCGTATTTGAGTTTGATTAAATAATTTGAACTCCAGTTTGAACTTCACTCAATCGAATTTAAAATTTGATTTGATAATAATTTAATATATTTGAATTTGACTCAAACACTCGAATCAATTATAATAAATTTAAGAAGTTTAAATTTGATAATTCAGAACGAATTTGATTCNTGGTTAAATAATTTGAACTCCAGTTTGAACTTGACTCAATCGAATTTAAAATTTGATTTGATAATAATTTAATATATTTGAATTTGACTCGAACACTCGAATTAATTATAATAAATTTAAGAAGTTTAAATTTGATAAGTTCAGAACGAATTTGATTCAAAAAATATAAATAAATATTTAATTTTTATATATAAATAATAAAACAAATATAAACTCGATTAGATTTATGAAGTTTATAAATTGAATAATTTAAAATTTGAATTTGATTCATTAAAATATTTGAATAATTCAAATTTAAATCCAGTTCATTTATTTTCAAATTAAATTAAATATATTACAAACCGAATTTAAATAGCCAAATAGCTGACGAACAAATGACACATCTACACTTGTATGTGTACCCTCCATATTTTATTGTCTATCACACTGAGATTTTTATATTAGATATTTAGATATGATCATGACATTGATTTTCACTTTTCTTTGACAGTTTGACACCACAGGATTATCAATTAACCCTTTTAAATGACTAAATTAAGTTCAACCATTAAGTTTTTAGCACATTAATCATGAAATATTTAGATACTTAATCTTACGGCTCAACATTCAGTTCGGTAAATCGAATACCAAACCGAAATAATCTAAATATTTCGGTTCGGTTAACCAAACCGAAATAAATTCGATTCTAGTTCAGTTATAAAAATTTGTGTTATTTGATTATTCGATTATGTTGGGTTTTTTTACCTAATTATCCAAAATTACTGAATTTACCGAAATATATGTATATATATAATATTATATATAATATAAAATATTATATGTGTTTGTATATAATATTTATATATAAAAAATAAAGAATATTATATAATATATAATATTATTTATATATATTCTAAGTGTTATTATATGTTATCTATAATATATATATATTATATATAATAAAAATATTTTTTTAATATTATTATATATTACTTTTAATTTTTTTTAAATTTAATATTTTATTTCAGTATTCGATTTTAACTGAAATAAATAATTAGGTTCAGTAAATAATCGAAATCATTTCAGTTTGTAATTCGATATAAAATTTTCCCTATATTCGATTATCGAATTATAATTCGGTTTGATTCGATTATAACCGAACGCCCAACTTAAACTTATTAAAATCATATACTTCTTCATCTTTTCTTTATGCAGAAAGGTGTCTCCCGCTAAATGCAATGAATTACAACAACCCAACAACCACCTTTTGTATTCACCAGACACCGGTACATATTTTGGTTCTAAATTGTCTCATTCCTTTAACCGTGTGTTTTTTTTAAAAAAAAATGAAAAATCGTTTAATTGATAAATAATATCCGATAATACATCATAAAGATAACAAAAAATTATAATATAATTGAAAATAATATCCTTTAACCATATGTTAATTACTTGTACTATGCCAATAACTTTAAATAATTGCGTACGTGTCAATATGCTTAACCAATCATATTCCACTAGGGCCGTAATATTTTGGTAGTCGACTACTTCATATTTCATAATCATAATTAGATAGTACATACCTAATTATTTTGCTCTGAACCTTCTTAAAATTAAATAATTTAGAAAGCCTTTATATGTCATTCAGTTGAACGAATGTAACTTTTTTTCCATTAACGTACGTGGTTTGCTGATTACTATTTAAAAATCAGATAAAAATTAATTTTAAGTAAATAAAAAGAACATAAAGAACAATTTATCAAGTTACAAAATTTAAAATTATAGTTATAAATCATACATATTGGATAATTTGTTATCATTTTAAAATTTTAGAGACATATTTTATTAGTGAGTACATAATTAATTTGACATTCTTTTATAAGTGCAGAAGTCTAACGAGAATTATTTACGGAAGATTACTATATTTTAGACGTATGTAACATGTGTTTTGTAAATATTTTTGTTATTATTTTTAAATGCATGATTTATTTTAATTACAAAATACACATATTTTTTATGAACATATGATACTTCGAATGTTGCCCCTATATAGCACAATTTCTATACAAAATGACCAAAACCACCCAGGTTGAAAAAGACTCGAAATAGCACCAATGAATGCTAGACGATGGATTTAGGAGTTTTTTTAGCCCTATATGTTATATCGTGTAGGGTTTAGGTTTTTTTAGTCCTATACGCTATATCGTGTAGGGTTTAAGATTTTTTTAGCCCTACTACATCTAGCGTTTAGGTTTTTTTAAACTTTATATATTAAATATTAGAGGTTTTTTGAAAAATATAAATTTTTAAAATTTTTTTCCATTAATTTTATTTGTTTTATAAACTTATAATTTTTGAAACTTTTTATAAAAACGCTAGTTAATGTTGAGTTTTAAAAAAATTTAAGCTTAATATTTCTAAAATCTAAACTCAATTAGGGAATTAATGAACCCTAAATCATTGAACATTCTATTACACGCTTATAAATTCAAATACTTAACTTTTAATTTAAGTTTAGTATTTCTAAAATCCAATTAGGGAATTGATAAACCTTAAAATATTAAAAACGGTTAAATTAGGTGTGTTTGGTTTTGGGGTTATGTTATTATTATTATTTTATTAGGAGTAAAACTAAAAAAAAGTTAAATTGTAAATGTTACACGATGTATCGTGTATGGCTAAAAAAAATCTTAAACGCTACATGATGTAGTGTGTAAGGTTAAAAAAAAACCCTAACCGCTACACGATGTAGCGTGTAGGGCAAGAATAACAAGATATAGCATCTTCGGGTGCCATTTTGGGCATTTGAGTTAAAAATAGTGTCATATTGGGTTTTTTCTTTTATATTTCTTATTAAACAAAAAGTGATAAATGATTATGTTCAGTGTTACAGCCAGAATATGCCACCCATTAATTAAGGAGTTTTTCACTCTCAACAGTCTCTCACTCTCGAAGAGCCTCGCCTACTTGGATAGGTTCAGCCCCATGAAGCCAGCTAGCCCAGATGAATGACTTGACTGACCTAGGCACATCGTCCATGAGAAAGCACCTAACCCACTTAGTGAGGTTCGAAGACAGGTAAAAACATAAGAACCGAGGCCCATGCAGG
Source organism: Oenanthe javanica (assembly GCA_008931105.1). Classification (NCBI taxonomy): domain Eukaryota; kingdom Viridiplantae; phylum Streptophyta; class Magnoliopsida; order Apiales; family Apiaceae; genus Oenanthe; species Oenanthe javanica. The sequence goes on along the minus strand of QRFB01004001.1, from coordinate 20,474 downwards.
AAGATCCTTGCCTACACAAAGAGCCTCACCTACATCAGGAGCCTCATCTACTCAACAAGGTTCGGCCCACGAAGATAATTAAATATTGATGAAGAAGATAGGTGGCTCAAGCCATGTTTGAAGTGCCTCACCCACTTTGGAGTAATTAAAGGAAACTGTTCAGAAGACCTAATATCATTTAGCCTAGGTCCATAAGCCTTTCATACTTGCATCAGCCTCGCCTACTTGCTATCAGCCTCGCCTTCTTGAGGTCCAGAACGCCAAAAGCATTACTTGAAGATCATTTGAAGACATAAGCCCAATCCACATTACTTGAAGATGTCAAAGACTTGTTGCTGTTGAAGGCTGGGATCCACCCAGGCTAATTAGGTTCTCGCCAAGTTAGGAAGGTCCAGTAGCCTTGCCTCTTAGTGACACTTCCAAGAGGTTAGCCCACAAAGCTCTTATGGTTAATGATGTGACTAGACTAGGGTGACGCCGATAAACTCGGGTCACTGACTTAGCCGCCACGTTCCATAAACAAAGTTGGGCCTCAAAGGCCTACACCTGAAAGTAGCTTTGTCAATCGGGTGTTATTAGGTTCCTTGCTCCCTAATAACTATGTTTGACTTGATCCCTATAAAAAGGATACATAAGCACATTGTTTGGTTACAATTTGTCTTTGGCTCTCAAGAATCCTAATTCTTGTGTGATAAGCTCTTCAACTAAACAGTCTTAACCACCCCACATCTCCACCCAACTAGGCTGTTCAATGTCATCTACCACCACCCTAATTCCAGCACCCCTCTATGAAATTTGTTATCACCAAATTCCTCCGTTAACATTTAGTATATAATATGTGTGCATTTTATAAATATATTTTCATGACTCATTTTTTAAATACATAAATTTATAGTTATATTTTTATTTATAACACATAAAAATATAATTACTTTCATAAAATAAAAAGTGTTATTCAAATTCTCTAAATTAAATATCTACATGTCATCAAACCCTCTTTTATAGACTTGTATACGTATATATTACCAAATACAATGTGTATCATACGCAGCATTACAAATATATGGCAAATAGGGACACAAATTTGGATCTATCTATTTGGGCTCTACTTGGGTATCTCAAAACAAAATAGGTCCAAAAAATATAGCCACTTACAAAAGGACAGAGATGGAGATATAGCCGGAGACGTGAGTACATAATTAAAGTGTTATTGGTCTGAAATTGTAACCATTTAAAACAACAAACTGAGGTACTAATAACAATTTATGTAAAGGCATGAAACATATATTTCATTTGAAATTTTAAATATATTTCATTTGAAATTTTAAATTTTATCAAATAAAATATTTAAGTAATTATAAGAATTTAATTTTAAATTCTATTTGAGATTGAAGGCATAATAATAATAGCAAAACTAGAAAAATAACCGGACTAAAATTTAGTCACAATACTGTGGGTACTGAGAATGATAATATATGCACTCATCTAAAAAATTAGTTAATTCATTTGACGGATTGACGGAGTTTGGTATTATAATAGTTTTTTATTGTTGTGTCAAATAAAATCAAAATACATTAATCCATTAAATACTCCTTCAATTTTTGCCAAATAATCAACCACCACCAATTTGTATTGTTATAAAAAATATATTAAATAATAATATTATAATTCAAATAAAATGATGAATAAATTAAATAAAATACCAATTATAATTCAAATAATACCCTTATATTATCATTTTCAATATTTGACTAATTTAAATATACAAACAATTCAACTTAATTTAATGCAATTATGAGAAATAACAAAAAAATACATTGTCCAAGATGTGTAATTTTTTTAAAAGGGACAAGTAAAATGGAATGAAGGAAGTATTAAAATAATTGATTAAAATTAGATAAATAACATAATATATGATTTTTATTTTAATAAATAATAACTAAAAAATGACAGAGTTCAATAATTACATGCAAAATACGAAAAAATTAATTTTATTAGGAATAGTAATTAATTCATCAATCTAATTAATAAATTGTGAGACTTATACCTAACCCGGTCCAGTTGGCTGACCATAAACTATAAATTTCGTAATTTTATATATTTATGAGCAAATGATAGATTTTTCATTTTTCTTATTTTATATTACTTTTTTAATGACTAAAAGTGGGATTATTGTTTAAAATTAATGTGCAGTGAGGAAAAATGCTACTGGTAATATTTTTAATATATTCATATTTTGAGGTATAATATTTAAAGAAAGTAATATTTTTTTGGAAAGTTTTGATAGTAAATTATGTAATTACCTCCTACAAAAAATAAAAATAATTATTTTTTAATATGAAAAACCTATTTTCTTGAAAAAATAATTTTAAATCAAAATTTTTTAAAAAAGTTATTAAAATTCTACTAAATAATCTACGCTCTAGCCAAAAATTGTATCCGAGACTCGTGGCCTAAAATTTTGATAAATGCATGTAAGTTTTGATTAGAACATTTGCAAGTCTAGATTATACTTCAAACTCAATGAAATATAATTAAAATGCCAGAACATATTAAATTATATTCTTTACGAGTCTCCTAAAATGGTGTCCGATCTCTATATTTTCTTAATATATATAAAATGAAATGTAAGTAAAAATTAGGTAATATTAGGTTGGGTAAATTCTTCCTATCACTTAAAGTTTCAAATCTAGTCACAACCACTCTTGTTCTCCAACTTAAACATGCATGTACGAATTAGTACCTAATTTTATCATCTTTTATTGCATCATTTCTTCTACAACTTCCAAAATATATCATATTTTTTACTTAAAAAAATTATGTTATGATAATGGGTGGTCAGTGTTCACCCCATTCATGTGTTATTGCAATACGTATAGATCACATTAAGATGTGAAGTTTATCATTCAAAACAGTTTAAGATTTTGAACTGAGCTATTTCAATTGTACGTTACATATTTGTATAGGGTGTCCCCCTTATGAAGTTTATACTATTAAATAATTTTTTTTATTTAAACGAGTCATTGTGTAAATATATTTTGGCCGTGTAAATAATATTATCTTAAATATTTGAGTAATGTGAATTGTTTTCCAAACAAATACACAGCTATTCATTTTGGAATCGTTAATTAACACTTGACAATAATCAAATTAAATAAATTTTGTATACTTCTCGTAGTCTCTGACCTTTGAATTTAATATTGTAACGTCTGTCATGAATGTTGAATATGACGTCTAGAGCAAGCAAGTTAAAGCACAGAGGAAGTGCTGTAGTTAAACATAAATTATTTGATTAGTATGAAAAATATATTATTTCTGTTTAATAAAATAGTTTCATAAGTATGACTAAGGCCTTGACTTAAAACTGATTAGGTACGTGATAATAATGAATAATCATAAAAAAATCAACACATACCAAACCGACAGGAAGAATAAAATGCCAGATTAATAGATTGACCTTTTTTTATCGTTGCACAAATTTTAATATCATTTTGTAAAAATATATAAACAATATAATATAAAAGGGTATTTTTAAAACTTTTATTGCCAAAATATGTATTTTTAATATTTTGTTTTTTAAAATATAGGACATTACAATCTAATGGACTAAACTATAAAAAATTTCAATCGAAATGTATAACACGTAAAAATTGATTAAATTTGATATAAGTAAGAATAGGGTTTGTCGCATTGCTACAATTAATTTCAACTCATTTGTGTGACAGCTCAAGCAATTCTAGTTTAACAAATTTGATCTTAACATAAAAAATAAACTATAAGTACAAATTTAAGATGTGTACAAGAATTATAGAATCAAGTACTCCAGTTATTTAATTAATTCTCTAAAAAAAGTAGTTATTTTCACATAATGCAGCTGCATTATGTCCTATGCAGTAGTGGCGGACTGACAGCGGGGTTAGGGTATGCCTTGGCCTGAGTTTTTTGGGGCTTAAATTTTTTTTTTTTAATAAGCTGTTCAAATCATAAATATTTATATTTGACCCATGCTGAAATTTGGCTCAACCCATATTATAAACTAAAAACAAATTAGAACAGATAGTAGACATGACAAAAGATATACACACATTGACACGCATATATAGCACAGTAGCAAAAAAATAAAAAATAGAGCAAATTACTGGAAGTCTGGAAAAATAAAGCAAATTCACTGGATTGAGATTTAGGATTGAGGAGAGACAAACAATAGTGGCTGAGCACTAACACTAATCTAAACAAGTTTGTCTTTTACTCTCTCTTTTAGATATATGTTTATTTTCATGTTAGTAATCTAATTTTTAAATTAGGTTATCAAAATTTTGGGAATCTTTGTATGCTATTTGTTTGCACTCTTAATTTTTGGGTAATATCTATGAACTACCAATAAACTACTCTTAAACTCTTGTATCTTTTAGGGTTCTTTATCTAATTATCTAATTAGGGTTCTTTATATTTGGAGAATTGGGTTTTTTTTTAATATTTTGATATACATTGCAAATTAAGAATTTAATTATGTGCTATTTGCTCGTGTTTCTTTAGTTATGGAAAGATTTTTCCCTAAAAGAAATATCGATGACGTAGTTACTCAAGAACCCCAACCAATGAGTCAAGTTAGTCCAAGTGTCCGTCAACGTGTTGAGGTTAATTCAGATGAATTGCCGATTGATCCGGCTAAACGAAAAAGTATTTATGACTTTGATGCTAATGATAGAGAAACAATTAGAAAATTTTACTTGCAAAAATGTCCATTTAAACCCAAAATGAGTTTTTCATGGAGACAATTTGGGGATCGAAAACGTAGATTTGTTTCTAGTTGGTTCAACGACCATCCAAGTTGGCTTGAATATAGTGTCTCAACGGATTCAAGCTATTGTTTGTATTGTTATCTATTCAAACCGTTACATGGTGGTCAAAGTGGTGGGGAAGTTTTTGTTACTAAGGGATTTACAAATTGGAAAGAGGCCATGAAAAAATTTAAGGATCATGTTGGAGACATCAATAGTGTTCATAATAAATGTATGAAAGCNCTAAACGAAAAAGTATTTATGACTTTGATGCTAATGATAGAGAAACAATTAGAAGATTTTACTTGCAAAAAGGTCCATTTCAACCCAAAATGAGTTTTCCATGGAGACAATTTGGGGATCGAAAACGTAGATTTGTTTCTAGTTGGTTCAACGACCATCCAAGTTGGCTTGAATATAGTGTCTCAACGGATTCAAGCTATTGTTTGTATTGTTATCTATTCAAACCGTTACATGGTGATCAAAGTGGTGGGGAAGTTTTTGTTACTAAGGGATTTACAAATTGGAAAAAGGCATGAAAAAATTTANAACCGTTACATGGTGGTCAAAGTGGTGGGGAAGTTTTTGTTACTAAGGGATTTACAAATTGGAAAGAGGCCATGAAAAAATTTAAGGATCATGTTGGAGACATCAATAGTGTTCATAATAAATGTATGAAAGCTTGTCAAGATTTAATGCAAGAAAAACAACACATAGAAGTTGCTCTATCAAATCAATCGGAACAAACAGGAGTTGATTATCGCACTAGTTTAATTGCAAGTATTGATGTTGCTAGATTGTGTTTAAGTCAAGTATTAACATTTCGTGGACATGATGAGTCAGAAGATTCTACAAAGAAAGGCAACTTTGTCACATTTTTACAATTTCTTGCGGATAAGAATGAAGAAATTAAGAAAGTTGTGTTTGACATGCATGTGTACATACATATGTATCCTATATATATACAGCTCTTCTTTCCTTCTTTCATCCATAATTTGCGGGGTAGATACAAAACTAAAATTATCACTCTCTATCTCTAAATATTCTCCCTTCATATCCCCCCCACACATTTCAGTCCAAACTATCAGTTTTGAGTGTAAACTTTAGGATTATCAAGACTTGTTTCTTGGTTTTTCTCACGCTATAAGGTATGATCTGGAGTTAAGATTTTATTGTTTTAGCAGCAATTTTGTATAATGGGCTGTTGATTTTATTGCTACATCTGTTGTTAATTGTTGCATGGTTAGTGACTAATTGTTATGCACCTACTTCTGTTTGTTTAGCTTGTCTTTTTCGTGTTTGTGTATGATTAGTTAATAATAATAGATCATTTGTCAAATAAGGGGAGTGAAAAAGAGATTTTTGCTGATAATTGTTATTGTTGATGTGGAACTTCTTGTTGGCTGTTTGGTTTTCAAATATTTTTCAAATTGAAGCAAGTAAATTTCTCGAAAAAGAAAAAAATGAAGCAGGTTGATGGCCTGAATATAGAGAGTCCATAATTGATTGATCAGTAATCTAGTTGCTAATTGCTCTCCCACATGACCTTACTGGTTGATTATTATTTTGGAGAAATTAAGAACTTGAGATAAAAAAGATGAACATATTACTCTTGCGATTTGTTTCAAATTTTCTGCATAGTAATTAGCTGGTATTAGGCTAATTTTTATTGAAGAGTAACATTTTGATCTAATTTTTAAGGTATCTTGCATTTTGTCCTGGCGATAACACATAAATAATTTTGGTACCTATCTGATGATTACCTCATATTCTGCAATTTGAAAAAATTTATAGATTAAATCTTAGTGGAACAAAAACAGACACTTGAGATGTTTATGTATCAATTCTCATTTTCATTCAATCTAAAGCATCATATTTTTATTAGTTATTCCAAAAGATCAGTATGAAAATTTGTTGACCTGCAGGAATATACGTTGCACAATGGAAGAGAATAGGCATCTGAGTTTGGAAAAGAAGGATTCCCCTGATCCACTTCCACCACTCATCAAGTATGTGTCTACTCATGAATTGGAATGCTTTGATAGTGTGAATGGAGACACTGAATTGGACACTCATACAGTAAGCCCCTCACTCGTTGCAAGTCAATGTCATTTAATCAAGATTTGTGTTATTCTTGACCAATACTGTATATCACATGCATTTTAGATTCATTGGCACACTTAAATTTAGATATTAATGCAGATTGTTATATTTATATTGCTGAACCAAATGGTCAAATTTTCACTAATATCTACTCTGCACTGATAGTGGAGCAAGATAGTTATATATATCTCTCAATCATCATGTTTTTAATCGAATGATGCATATCATAAGTATGACCTACAAGAAGATCTACATGCTATAATCACTTTGCTTATGTTTAGCTGCTGGTCAAGTTCTATTTCTTTTTAATGGTAGATTTAAATTTAATTGCCTGTATTTTTATGCGCTCCAAGGTCTGTTATATCAAGCTTCTGCCATGTAGAAAACACTGTGATGGGTTACTCTATTTTGCTGTTGCTTTCCTTTCAATTTTCTGTATGTTTTTAGATCTCTATATCAATCTTACAATAAATCCTCATCTGCTTCAAAAATGAGCTAGTTTAAGTAGGGGACATGTATGTAATATTTGGACTACTGGTGTGTTCAAGTTGATCAAAACTTAGTAGTCAAGATCGAGGACGAAAATATTGAAGTTGAAAGGATTTAAATTGACAAAATCAATACTAAAATATTCAGAATGTTGGAATCTTTGCAAGAAAGTTTATTAATTAATGTCTTTAAACTTCAACTTTTAGTTATATTTTCAAGTCATACTTGCATTAACATATATGCTAAGATACCTGTTTTTTAAGCTCTGAATCATCATGGCCGCATGTGATATACAACATTTAATTAACTCTGGAATTAATAGAGCAATTATATTGTTTTAAAAGGTCTTTGAGTAAATTTTTCTTTAAACTCGTGTTTGTTTGTTACTTCTTGTAATGCACATTTCATTTAGTGGCAGTCTCACCACTTTGTAATATTGTTGTATCTGTTATATCATTACTATTCTATCTTCTACCTTCGCTGTAGAAACTATGTGGATAATGTAATACAGTTGTTTTATCAACTTTTCACCACTAAAGAATCGTCGTATGTTGGATTAAATTTTTTATGTTAATGCACTAGAAATTCATGATAGATGCAACAAGATTCAAAACTGTGATTTTGAGCCCAACCAGAGAACGCAATCTGTTTCCATCAGCATGCCACCTTCTCCTGTAGAAGTCCACTCGGAGGGGAAGAAAAGAGTTCTCTTTAGAGATGATTGTGAATTGATTTCCAGCAGAGGTGTTTCACATTCTCCATTTTCTACTGACATTCCAAAACTCAAACAGCCAATGTTCCATTCCCAGCCGATACCAAAAGATTCTGCGTTAAATGATATGCAGTTGCAAGTGGAAAATCTTCTGACCGCCCCCTTAAAAACCCAATGGGCAAGACACTAACAGATAAAAGATACAATTCTTTTAAAACATGGTCTGGAAAATTTGAAAGGCAATTATCAAATTTGCGTGGAAGGGTAAATGAGACGGGAACGGACCTTCCACAAACTACTGAAATGGAGAATGTACCTGTGCACAGATACTTTGATGCCTTGGAAGGACCGGAGTTGGATACTCTTAGGGTATGTAATCTGATGACCTTTTTGAGAAGTCACTCATGTTCTTACTGTATTTGTGACAATTTACACGTCAAGAATTGGGGTGTACTAGTAAAACCTAAAAACTTTATACAGAGATCAAATAGTAAAGTTTCCTTCGTAAGGATTTGTTAACCTATATTAATTTGTGTCCATCCAAGCGTCACTTAAACAATTATATATATGATTGTGAAATAGTTTTCCTTTGCATGCCAGAAAATTGATACTCGTGTAGTTCTCATTTATAGTTATACTGATATATTGATACTTTTGATTAAAGTACTAAATCCTGTCATCAAACTTACAGCCTTCCGAGGAGATACTGCTGCCAGAGGATAAACAGTGGCCATTTCTTCTTCGTTATCCTATCTCTTCATTTGGTTTATGCCTTGGTCTCAGCAGCCAAGCCATAATGTGGAAAAATCTAGCCACAAGTACTACAATGGGATTCCTCCACATAAGCTCGAAAGTAAACATTATTCTATGGTGTTTATCCATCGCTCTTTTTTCCATAGTTGCTTTCATCTACGTTCTGAAGATTGTATTCTATTTTGAGGCTGTTCGTCGTGAGTATTATCATCCAATACGCGTAAACTTCTTCTTCGCTCCGTGGATAGCCTTGTTGTTCTTAGCTCTAGGGGTTCCACCTTCTTTAACAAAAGACCTGCATGCGGCTCTATGGTACGTCCTCATGACACCTATCTTAATCCTTGAGCTGAAGATATACGGACAGTGGATGTCAGGAGGACAGAGAAGACTTTCAAAGGTGGCCAATCCATCAAACCATCTTTCTGTTGTTGGGAATTTTGTTGGGGCACTACTGGGTGCAACAATGGGGCTAAAGGAAGGCCCGATTTTCTTTTTTGCTATTGGACTGGCTCACTACACAGTCCTGTTTGTTACACTTTACCAGAGGCTTCCTACAAATGAAACACTTCCAAAGGAACTCCATCCCGTGTTCTTTCTTTTTGTTGCTGCACCTAGTGTAGCTTCAATGGCATGGGCAAAAATACAAGGATCATTTGATTTTGGGTCAAGGATTGCTTTCTTCATCGATCTGTTCCTTTAATTCTCATTGGTTAGTTCTCTTGCATATTAAAACCACGAGTTATCTATGTACCTACATTTTCTTATTCATTGTTGCTTCTAAATGTTTCTTATATTTTCAACTCTAGGTTAAATGAAATCTACTTTAGTAATTTATATCTTTACTTTGTGTATTGTTTTGCACAAAAAATTGTGATACTAATCCTAGAATGATGCTAAACCAATTTCGAAAACTCTAGATAATTAAGTTGAAACAGTTGGTTGCAGTTTCCGTTCACTTATTCAGTTGCTCAGTTTATTAAATATTTGTGCCTTTCTCCTATTCTATTCTGCAGGCTGTTCGAGTTAATTTCTTCCGAGGATTCAGGTATTTTCTAATATATGCATATGAATTCTATATCTGTTATCAAAGAGTCCTTTAAAATTCAAATGTCCCAGGCTCTGAACTTTATATTCATCGTCATTTATAGGTTTTCATTGGCTTGGTGGGCCTACACTTTCCCAATGACTGGTGCTGCCATTGCAACCCTTAGGTACTCACTGGAAGTCTCAAATGTAATAACTAAATCACTGTCTATCGTGCTTTGTACCATTGCAACAATCACAGTAAAAGGCCTGCTCGTGACAACAATTTTCCATGCTTTTGTGCGTCGAGACCTTTTCCCAAATGACATTGCTATTGCTATAAGTGATAAAAGGCCAAAAACAGTCCGAAAATGGTACCATCGCAGAAATGGTAGCACAGATATCAAAGAAAGCGAACATTACCTCAAGTTTACAGACTCAAATGGCAAAGATACCGAGGCATGTGTCAAATCTACAGGTCCAGGCGCCTATGAGGAAAATACACATGTTTCAGCATTCTAGAATAAATATCTCACTGCATTTGCAATGCATGATAAAAGAAGTTGTCATATTCTTCATAAATCATAATTATAAGAGAGGAACTTGGTATCGAACCATCTTCACATCCTAGACAAGAGAGGTATTTGGTGTCGAACCATCTTCACATCTTCGACAAGAGAGGAATTTAGAAGGTTGTGCTTGACGCGATGGACCAATGGTTAAGCATCTCTTTGTATCAGCTACGTCATGGGTTCAACCCTTGGAAATATTATAATTTATAAAATAAAATAAGGGTAAAGAGTGGGTGCATCCGGACTTTCTCCTGATGCGAAAGCCTTATACACTGTGTATAGTCTAAGAGGAACTTGGTTTGCAGTTTTTGAAGTTCCAATGACGTTGTGCACAGCGTATAGAATGTGAAAATTTGTCTACTGAGAGATGAGTGATCATGTTTTAGATATTTTAGCAAAATCTCTCTTTTTATCAATGTAGTAAAGTATAGTTCAGAACTTGAAGATCAGTCGTGTATTAAACTTCATTTTAGCACCTGGATGAAATATTATGTTAAGCAATGTTACTAGTCACTACATCAAAGCAGCCCATGGATTATAATTATGAACGTATTTTTGTAAGTGTTTAAGATTTGATGTAGAGCTATATGGACATCAATATGTCTGTTGATTTGGTTGATCAGGCTTTGTTCATCACAATTTTGGAATTTAAACACCATAGACGTGCAGAACTAAATTACAACTCACAACATATACATTTGTGTATTAATCACATGCATTTGTGCATAAATTAGTAATGAGTATCGACTATAATATTGTAAATTAAATTACTAAGATATAAGATTTTGGAGGATGCTAAATTCTAATAACCGAACATGTCGTGATATATGGTAGGCTGAATTTAATTATTGGAACAAAATAACTTTATAGCTTTATTTTAGATTTACATGAAATTTTTACCATGAATTTTAGTATGATAAGTGATTAAGCGTAATATTGAATGGTCAAGATTCAATACCCATTAATACATATAGTTTTAATATTCATATTTTTAAAGATAGTATTCTCATCAATAATATATTAAATATTTATATTATTTTTAAATAAATTAAAAATATTTTAACTTTCAATCATATTAACAACATATTAAGATTTAACATTCACACTATTAGTTTTAAAAATAGTAATAAATATAAATAATCACAATCTAAAATACTATAAAAAATACAAAAAATTAATATATAGATATTTATGTTAATGTTAAATTAATAAAGAGAAAAATGGGCGTGAGGTTGTCCTCAGGCATTTTCCCCTAAAATTAGGTGTTTTTAATATAATATTAGAAGAGTAAACTTGTAAATGTAATACATCATCCCATATATTTACAAAAATATCCTTATTTTTGTATTAGATTTTGTTTTAACCTCAGGTATCACCTGAGGTCATCCTCAGGGCCAACAATCTCATTAATAAATATGGGTGTTTTGCCCATGTTATAACTTACAGACAGACGAGTAGAGGAAAAAGAATTTGTTTCTAGGCGCAAGAATAGTCAATCAATTATTTCGTATTACTCACAATTTAATTTTGTAAATGAGAGAAAATATTTGGTGTAGGTAATCCCTTTCCCGTCTCTGTTTCTGTTACATTCTATCTCATCGTATCACATCCTGTTCTGCATTACTGGAAAGTTGTTTGCATGATCTGATGAAGAACATTCAAAGTCAAAGTAGAGATTTTTTTATCAATGTTTACAAACAGTTACTATGTATCATTTGTCATATATTCTTTTACCTGTAATCTTTGTCAGGCACCCAAAAGTTATGTAATGTGTTTCTGCCTCATTTGAATATAAACACATTGGAACACAGAAAATCGAGAAATATATGATACATTGAAAAATTAAAAGGCTGATATCGATCAAGGGACTAATCACTAATGTAGTCTGATTTGACTTGGACAGCGATATACGAAGTTTTAAGGCAAATTTAGACGGTTAATAATGGCTAGACAGTAAGGTATCATGATATCTTGACATGTAATGTTAGATGACAATACTCCTGCCATGGACTATTCATCAAGATTTACAAAGAAATTCTATTAATAATAAGTTACCAGAGCGGCTCTGAGGTCAAGCGGCTTATGCTCTTGAATGGGGCCATCAAAAAAATAAAAAAATTAGGAGCACATTTTTATATATAAAATAGTGGGAAGAAATTAAAAAATATATGTAGAGGCACAAAAAAAAAATAGGGGCATGATATTTTTATAAAAGAACACCAAATTTTAGTGATTTGAGCACAAAATTTTGATTCGCTTGAGATTTTGAATTTGTCAGGGCCGGCACTACAAGTAACCTGTTTTTTATTGGATGGAAATGAATGAAGAAATTCTAAACCCAATATCGACAAATCTGAAACTTCCATTCTTCCCAGAATTTGTGACCCTTTACAGCTATGGGACCCAAACAAAAGAAAGAGTTTAGCCAGTTGATACTTTAGTGGACTCGTCTGCAGAAATGCTCCGATGTAATCAATTAAGAAATCTCATATTCCTCTGCAGTCTAGTTTTAAAGTTCTTGGATATGCTCTTACTACTCTGTTTAAATCAGAAATAATATATGTTCAAGCTAAAACTAGTCGCCCCATGCAATGTACAAAGACACCAAAAAGGCAGAAAATAAATCTGATTACTTCATGAAACCTAATTAAGAATGATCATATTATAGAATATACTACTTCCACTGTCTTGAGAGTTGAGATATAGAGAGATTCCTTCTTTGGTTTATGTAAGAATTTTTGTCAACAAGGAAAAAAACAAGAAACAAACATATTTGTTTGCTATTGTGACCTCTAAAAGATAAGATTATAGTCCTATACATTGTCACCCAGGAAATAAGAGACTAAGGCTAGGACAAGTGACTAATGATCTTTGCGGAGACCTCTCAGTTTCCTCGCATTGTCGTCTCTATTCTTCTTAGTTTCTTGTTTTTCTTGTTCCAACTTCATCACACTACACTGTGTATAGCCTAAGAGGAACTTGGTTTACGGTTTCTGAAGTTCCATTGACATTGTTGTGCACATCGTATATAGAATGTGATTCCGTGAAAAATTGTCTATGAGAGATGAGTGTTCATGTTTCAGATATTTTAGCAAAATCTCTCTTTTTTATCTATGTACTAAAGTATAGTTCACAACTTGAAGATCAAGTTATGTAGTACTCCTACGTCCCATCCAATTATTTACATTTGGGTTGACCACGGAGGTTAAGAAATTTATATAAAGTATTATGAAAGATAAGAAAAAGTGGATGAAAGAAAAGGAAAAGTGAGTAAAGTGGTGGGGTCGATTATATTTAATTGATAGATTTGAAAAGGCGGATGAAAGTAGTGGATGAAAGTAAATTTTATAATATAAAAGTTTACTATTTTTAGAAAGTTTTGAAATTTAAATAAATGGTGGGACATCCAAAAAGGAAAGTGTAAATAATTGGATGAGACAAAGGAAGTATTAAACTTCATTTTAGCACCTGGATGAAATATTATGTTAATCAATGTTACTACATCAAATTAAGCAGCCCAGAGATTATAATTATGAACGTATTTTTGTGCATGTGCTTAAGTTTTGATGTATAGCTATGTGGACATCAATATGTTTGTTGATTTGGTTGAACATGCTTCCTTCATTAGAATTTTGGATTTTGTTACAGATTAAAGTTTATCAATAGAACACCATAGGTATGTAGAACTAAATTACAACGCACAATATATACATTTGTGTATTAATTACATGCATTTGTGCATAAATTACTAATGAGTATTAGCTATACTTTTGTAAATTAAATTACACTTAAGTGTAGATGAGAATTGATCATATTTTTTCTAGACTTGTATTATGAGATTTTGGAGGATGCTAAATTGAATTTTAATAACCGAACTCAGGAAAATAACCTTTCAGTTACACCGTAAATCAATTACTTCATGTTTCGAAATGTTGTATGTAAAGATAAACAAGAAAAAACATTCAACGTTCGGATAACAAATTAACAAGGTGCCGGTTGATGTAGTTATTTAAAAATTTGATTCAACTATTAGTTAAACTAGATTTGTATTAGTCGATCCAATTTTGTAAAAGAAAGAATATATTTATCTTGGTCCACTTTGTAGATTTTAAATAGTTTTATTTATAAAACTTCAAATTTTCGCATATTTATGCATAGTTTAATTTCAATACTTACAAGTTGTAATATGATTCGAAATTGTTTTATAAATTAAAATACAAAAAAAAAAATTATGTAATGCGTTTCTGCCTCATTTTAGTATGTATAAAACATTTGGACAACACAGTAAATAACAGTATTTTTAAGATGATAAAAAGGAAAAAAAACAAGAAACAAGCTTTTTTTTTTGTTGCTGTTGTGACCACTTTCTCCATCTTCTCAAAGATAATAATACTCTTATACATTGTTATCCATGAAATAAGAGAACAGGACTAGGACAAGTGACTAATGATCTTCACGGAGACCTCTCAGTTTCGTCGCATTGCTGCCTCTGTTCTTCTCAGTTTCTTGTTTTACTTGTTCCAACTTCATCATTATTGCTCATTCGCCTGTTCATTCAAAGACTCGAAGTTAAAACCCGGAAGAAAAACTAATAATACAATATCACATATGTTAGGCTATAAGGCTAGAAGCCTAGAAGTAAATAAATATATCCTTTAGTTTATAAATTGTTACATACCGATTGTTCTTTTGCAATAGAGAACAGCTTCATATATAGAGCTCTCTGAGTCACAGGATTTCTGCCAATTATCAGTTGAGTATGATACGCTTGCTCTCGGAGATGTTGAAGCTGAAGAGTTCCGGTTTCTTTCTCCATGCAGTCCTGTTGTACAGGTTCCAACTCTAGAGCCTGATTTTTGCCATCGGACTCTTTGGTAAAGTGGCCTAAGAAAATTCAGATACTTTAAAAATATCTGCTTTGATAACTTTCGACACTTCCTCAATGACGGACTACGAGTCCTGTTACTTGAATCTGAGTGCAACTTTTCTGAGGAGGAGGAGAGACATGGTGAAGTTTTAGTTGGATCAGAAGCATTATATGCATCTTTCTTCACTTGTTTTGCAAAAACAGGCATTATGAAGCCATTGAAAATCAGCTCATCGGCATGAAGAAGAGTCATAGGAGCCTGTGATGTAGGAAAATCAAAATCGTGGGAAACTTTAAAGAACTTCTTTGACTTTGAGGAAGATAACTGTAGGTCCATTTCTATGAATGAAGCTTCATCATATGCATCAAGTGAATCTCTGAATGAATGTCCTGGGCTTTCGAAGGATGGGTTCGTGTTTGCTAACCAACTATATGAAAAGCTCTCAATAGACAGAGTTTGGTATGTTTCCATGCTGTTAACTCATATATGCACAGCTGAGAAAAGTGCAGGAGTCTCTAAAGTTCAGAAATAAAGGCAGGTAAAATAAACAAGCAAATGCATTACTTTAAGAATCATATCTCTATAATATATATAAGAATTTATGTATTATGCATTTCTATCCCTATCCTCTCCAAGCAATCATGCATGTGGTTGCATGAATACAGACAACAATAATAAATAATTGACAAGAATGGGGAAAGGCCCTCCAATGTATTGTTACATCTTCAATTTAACTCAGTTCCCTTTCATATTTGTATTGGAAAATACTACCTAATGAAATTGGTCCCTTATCTTAAAGCAAGGAACAAGAACAAGCCCAAGCACGTTTATAAACTATCAAGCTACTTCGAAGTCATGTAAAAGGTTAATAATCAGAATATAGTCCTTTGTTTGAAGTACTTTTCGTATGACCTTGGTATTCTAAACAATCTAGACAAGATGTTTATTCTTCTTTGTTTGCTTTTGTTGTCATCTTCTAATATTCTTGTACTCTATCATTCAATTTGAATGTGAAGACAAGATGTTGATTCTGCTTTGTTTGCTTATTTGTCGTCTTCTAATATTCTTATACTCTCTGTCATTCAATTTTGATGTAAATGGCTACATGGTTGTGTACTTCAACGCATTGTAGTCCACTTGAAAACAAGATATTAGAAAAGTAAGATGTACGTAGATCTTACCCCAAAGAGTAAAGAGCTGGCTAATTCATCCACAGGTTTGTTACAAATCCTTAAAATATGAAGGAATATCATGCACTTTTGAAAGCTTCAAATAATTCAACCCCGAATAACTATTCGTTTTTCAAAGATATCACATGCACTTGTTTTATACACAGCTCCGATAAGGCCAATTTGATGATCATGAATACATGATACCTTACGGATCTTGAAGAGACAAAAACACACAATGCAACCAATAAAAAATATATTTATCTATTCATTCTGAAAGGCAATTGGGAGTGGCAAAATGGAGCCCTACCACATTTTATCAATGAAAAATGAAATAGCAGTACATCACAACTGTTTAGTTTCTATCTTCTACTGGTAGATTCCCAGATCCTCTCTTTCACTATCTGTCGAACTAAAGAGTGAATACATTAACCGATACAAACATTCCAAGCTTCATATAACTTTTTCGATGACACAAGTAGTAAAAAGATAGAAACATGAAATCTGATATATGAAATATCATAGTCATTACTTGGTAAGGAAACTCCTGCATTTACATCCACCAACTGCCTTAGTGGTGGCATTTTGAAATCTACTCAAATTTAATCTCAAAGAAGGTCAGGTCACATTCATTATGAATTTTAACTACTTTTCTAATCACAGAACACTCTAAAGAAACGACGTAGAAGACATTGGTCCCCCATTGTTGTCGGAGAAAGATACGGACATCAGTGTAGGTTTCAGGAGCACACACCAAAGCAGGAAAATGACTAAGAATCAAATGGTCCTCCCTGATGCCCCCTCAAAAGACAATAACAATTATAAAGATTTAAGTACTCAGAAAATCATTTGAACAGAATATTTTCTACTATGCATTAACTAATTAGGCTATGCAGCGAATGTCTTTTAAGTTTTAATGTGCAGGAACTCACTAGAGCAAGTCCAACAACATCCCTAAATTAACTCTTAAGTTCAAAAATAGAGAATATGACATAAAATACAACTATATGACATAAAATTTTACCATCCATGTCTTATTAATAGGGATCCTCTAGGATATCCCAGTGAATAAAAAATTCATTTCTCTCCCTTCTCTCCCATATTTTCTCTTTCTTTTTTTCTCTTTCCTCATTTTCAAGACTAACTAGATTCAAATTTGTTATTATTATAAAATAATAGGGAATGAATATAAGAAAGATTATTGGAGTTGGACATACAAAATAAATTACCTAAATCAGTATGACCCATTATTTTATAATATTTATAGATAATCAACTAACTGTTGAACTTGCTTTAAGCTCGTGGAAAATATCACTGTTATAACCAAGAATTACAAAGTTCTTAGTCACCGGATACATAATTAACCAACAGACAGCAAGACCATTTGTAGAACTACTAGAATTACTTTTGAGTAATGATTTTGGCATGTCATACATAGAAATGAACTAAAGAAGCCGGTCAGTAGGTCAGTTCGACACGACAAACAGCCTAAAATGTCACTAGCATGACAAGCCTTAATTCGGAATAAATTTTTGCAGGATTATTAATTTGTTTTAGGATGTAATAGCTGATTAAGAAACAGAAAAGCTAACAATTTAGTGAGAATATAAAAAGAAAGTTGTTATTCTGACAAAAAAAAAGTTGTTACTTTTTGTCAAATGATTTCTAATATGTTGAGAGCCTAGGAAAATCGGTTAATATCAGCCTCAATATATCTTCAAAAAGGATTTTTTGTGTGCTATATACATCCCTAATGGATGATGCAACACTGATTATATCCTATCTATACTATATTATTAAAGCCTAAATATCGAAAATTTGGTAGTCGGTCGGTATTTGGGCCGGATACTTATTTTATTATTGAGCCTAATTTTAAAATATTAATCTCCTAATTAAAATACATCTGACATTAATCTACTAACTAAAATATCTCACATTAATCTCCTACCTAAAAGACATCTCTATAAAAAAACACAAAAATTATCCTATTAAAATAAAAATAGAAATAAATTATATAAAAATATATACATATAATATTAAATAAAATTTAAATTATTATTATATAAATAAAAATAAATTTAAATCATATAAAAATATTAAAAAAATCATCCGTACATTGCACGAGATATAAACTAGTATATAATAAGAGTAAGAGGGATCTTATCTGAATACTACCAAACGTCAAAAGATCGATTCTTAATAACTACATAATATTATACACAAATTATTTATAAGTTATAATTATTATTAATATTCCTAACGATTATAATTTTTCTTAGCTCACTTCAGATTATAACTCAAATTCTATTAAGATATCTTAGTAATATATAAATTTGAATTTAAAGAACTACAAGCTTATAACTCGTGGAAAGCATGGATGATATTAATAAATTATATATTAGTTATTTTATATAATTTAAATATTTAATATAATATGATAATTTATTTTATTATTAATTTCATTCTACAATTTCCTATACAATGTTGTTCATATATTAATATTTATAAAATTTAATTATAAGCCATAATTTTATATAAATAAAAGAGTTTAAATGATAATGAAATTGAGTTCAATGTAAGTACAACTATGTTAAATAAAAATTATAAAGTTAGTAGGATTCTTAAAATAAGAAATATAGAATATAATTTAGATATAATATAATATTATCCATGAGCACTTATATAAAAGGAAGATTATTGGTGATGGTGATAGAATTATATGTATGATATATCTTTTCTAAAATTAGATTTTTAGGATCTATTCTATGGTTCACCTAAAATTGGACGATTAAGATCTTTTCTATGGTTCACCTGAGGTAAGATTAGAAAAAATTCTCTTATTTGGTTATAATAATATAGAATAAATTTTGGAGTTATATTAAAAAAAATCGTAATTATTGTGATACTTACACGATAGACATTATTTGTGCCATAATTTGAGTTTCAGAAGTCAGAATTGGACGATTTTACATTCCACGATAGACATTATTGTGATACTTACATGATAGACATTATTTGCGCCATAATTTGAGTTTCAGAAGTCAGAATTGAAATTCATGGAGATTTTGTAGGAACTTACTTGCACGAGTTTATCTAATATATATATGGTTATATATTATATTAGAATTTAGTTTTACTTTATTCAAACATATTTTATTATTCAAATTAGTTTTTCTATTTAATAGGAGTTGGAGTTTGACTAAACTTTATCTTCTAAAATCAACTCTTATATATATATATATATATATATATATATTTAAACTTATATTGAGACTGATTTCAAACGTTCTTATTATCTTTCTATCTTCAATATACGTAGTTTTGAATATCTATATTTGTATTAGCTTAACCAATTCGAACGTTGTAATTCCAACGTTAATTGGCTTTGTTAATTCGAATGTAGTATATATATATATATATATATATATACTGGTGTGTATTATTTTCTTGTGTGTGGAACCAAGTGAAGACATACTGATTTGCAAAACATATATACACTTCTTCTCAAACTCAAATATTTCTTAGATAACATCTTTGAGCTCTAGTATTCTATAAATTTATATATATATACGTAGGGAGCTTATAGTTTGAGTTATAATCTTATTCACTTGTAATCGTTTTGGTTGTAATCAAGTTGTGGCTGGATTATTAAGCTTGTGAAACAGGGTTCTAGGGAACTAGAGGCTAGAGAAGGCTGTACTAGGGTAGTATAATGCTTAGAGGGCAGATTAGTTCAGTAAAACATGGGTTTCAGTAAGCTAGGATCAGATGCAATGGATGAAGGGATGAATATTATTATAATCTTGTAATCGTGATTTGATTTGATTAATAATATTCTTTCTTACCAGTTGTTAGGGGACCAGGACGTAGACCATATGGGATTAGGGGTCGAACCTGGCTAAAAGATCTGGTGTTATGTACTTTTTCTGTACTGCATTGCATATAATAGCTAGTTGACAGTGTCTGTTAATTAATCTTAGCTAGTTGACAGGTTAATCAACTTG
>QRFB01004000.1:32892-46225 GCA_008931105.1 Oenanthe javanica | reverse complement strand
ACTAATTTACCATAACAAGATGAAATAATTCTCATGAGTTTAAACATAAAAAAGCAAACATAATAAACCAAATCCGTAAGTGACAAGTACTCAAACATAACAAACCAAAACAAAAACTAGAAAGATATCAAGATAATCAAAGTTATCAAATATAATCATCAAGTAACAAATCATCTCCATCATCATTTCCGCCGCCCTTACGACCACCACTTTCGCGTNAAACCAAATCCATAAGTGACAAGTACTCAAACATAACAAACCAAAACAAAAACTAGAAAGATATCAAGATAATCAAAGTTATCAAATATAATCATCAAGTAACAAATCATCTCCATCATCATTTCCGCCGCCCTTACGACCACCACTTTCGCGTGAAGTGGATGGTGCACCGAAATCATCTTCAACTTCTTCATCATCACACGGGACATCATCATCCATCCCCTCATCCAAGTCTGGCTCCGGCCCCGGCTCATCATCATCATCATCATCACGAACACGTGTTCGTCGACTATATGTTTTATCGATTGAACGAGCACCTCTTGGAACATTTCGTGGCTCGAGTGCCTCGGACGCACCCATGGCATCATCCACGTGAGACCACAAAGGATTATCTCCAACCCACTCATTTTCCCATTGAAAATCCTCAATAACCAAAGGATCAAACCCCTTTCCACTAATCCGCAACTTCTCAAATCTTGTTGTGATCTTCCGATTGTATTGCACATATACCAAGTCATTCAATCGTTTCCACTCCAATCGGTTTCTCCTCTTTGTGTGAATCTAAATAAATAGAAAATGTCAAAATTGTATTTCATTAATTGGATTTCCACTCCAGGCCCATATTGCCCCACAGGCTCGTGATAAGTTTTAAGGCGGGTCAACGGGTCGGGTCAAGGCGTCCATGGCGTCCTGTGGCGACGCCACAGGACTGCTTCTCATGGCGAACCAGACGCCATATGAAAATAACTCGATCTGGCGCCATATGGCGATAAAATGGACGCCATATGGACGCCGTAACAACCATGCATCCATTAAGAGAGTCTCTACTTATACCAGCACCAGGTTCATTGAATGTAACTGAAGACTTTTAGTTTATCTCTAACACTTCCTCCCTTAAACTAAAACACCACCTAGCGATCCTTCATTCCAACCATTGATTTAAATTTTTCAAGTGCAGCTTGGATATATTGAAGGATTCTTTTTATTGCCTTCCAATGCGAATCCCTCGGAATGTCCATGAATCTACTAACAATACCAACACCGAAGGCAATATCAGGCCTCGTACATGTAAGCTATCGTAAGCTTCCAACCAGACTTCGATATTTATTTGCATCCAGATGATCTCCTTTATCAAACTTAACTTAGAAAGTTTTGTGCCTGGTTCCATTAGAGTTGATACCGAGCTGCACCCTTCCATTCTGAATTTTGCCAAGATATCCTTGGCATATGCTTCTTGTGACACAAATATACCTGATTCACATTGCACAACTTCCAAACCAAGAAAATATTTCATCAATCCCAAGTCAGTCATTTCAAATTCCTGAGTCATCGCCATTTTGAATTCTCTTATCACTTCTTCGCTATCTCCCATAAATATCAAATCATCAACATATAGAGCAACAAACATTATACTACCTGCTTCTTTCTTCACATACAATGCATGTTCTTAGGGGCATTGTCTAAAACCATTTTTCTTAAAATATTTGTCAATGCGTGTGTTCCAAGTACGAGCTGCTTTAACCCGTATAACGCCTTCTTTAATTTCAGCACCTTTCTTTCTTCTCCAACCTTAATGTACCGGTGGTTGGGTTACATATATCTCTTCTTCAAGTACGCCGTTCAGTAAGGGGGATTTCACGTCCATTTGATGTATCGGCCACTTTAATTGCGTTGCTTGTGAAATGAGAAGTCTAATTGTTTCCATCCTAGCAACAGGTGCAAAGACTTCGTTATAATCAATCCCACCTTTCTGCCTATAGCCCTTTGCGACTATTCGTGCTTTGTACCTGTCAATTTTACCTTGAGCATTAACCTTTTTCTTAAACACCCATTTCAGATCAATAGGTTTGTGGCCTCTTGGTAATTCCACCAGTTCCCATGTCTTATTTTTCTCTATGGATCTTATTTCTTCATCCATAGCAGCCTTCCATTTTTTATTTTTTATGACATCTTCAAAGGCAGCATTCTCATTGTCTTCAAGAAGGCAAACTAGATGAACTTCATCCGTGGATTCATACAGGTCCTGCAAAGTTCTTGTTTTCGGATTTCTGGGTTCATCATCATCATCAGTTGTGTTGCATGATTGTGAAATTGGTTGTGACAGAAAAAGATTCAGACTTCCTTTTCTCTTTTTCATGTATCTCTTCAGTTTGGTTGTTCCAATTCCAAGAAGCTTCCTCATTCACGTGCACATCTTGACTTGCAACTATTTTTTTGTTGATTGGATCAAATAACTTAAGACCTCCTTTTGTTCTTTCATCATAGCCGACAAACACATATTTTTTGCTCTTATCGTCCAATTTAGTCCTTTGGTCTGGTACATGTGCATAAGCAACGCTTCCGAACACTTTTAGATGTGACACTGAAGGTTTCTCTCCAGTCCAAGCTTCTTGTGGAGTTTTATTTCCTAATTTTGTATGAGGATAACGATTCTGTATATATACAAGCACAATGCACTGCTTCAGCCCAAAACTCCTTTGGCATGTCAACCATGTCCAAGATGGTTCTATTTTTCCTTTCAGCCATGCCATTCTGCTGAGGTGAATATGGTGCTGTCAAGAACCTTCTAATTCCCTGCTCCTCACAATAATGCATGAATTCGGTCGATGTGTACTCGCCACCTTTATCTGACCTCAATGCTTTGATGCAGTGTCCAGTCATTTTCTCTACGAGCAACTTAAATTTCTTAAGAATGTCAAGGGCTTCTGATTTCTACACGTGAAAGCAATTGACCTGATTTGTCTTTTAGATGCAGAGTTCGATCATTCATGATGACTGAATATCCTTTCTCTAATAATTGTCCCACACCGAGTATATTGCTCTTTATGTCAGGCACATAATAAACATCTTCAATTGCTCCTTCTTTTCCATCTGAGAGAAACAAATCTTTCCTCGATCTTTTACTTGAACCTTTGAAGCATCTCCAAATGAAACATATCCGCAATCTATTTCCTCCAAGAACAAATTTTTATGCCCGCACATATGATTGCCGGCACCAGTGTCAAGGGACCATATTGTGTCACTGTCAGGTACTGTATCTTAGTGGCCAGGTTTACATTTTCTTCAATTTTCTTCTTGGACCAGCAATCCTTTGCGTAATGTCCATGCTTTCTGCAATTGTAACACTCAGTTTTTGATCGATTTGATCGACCTCCTCTACCGCGACTACGACCTCGGCCACGCCAATTTTGTTGTCTTGATTGTTCCCCTTCCTCATACCTGGTATCTCCATGTCCACTACCTCTGCCGCGGCTATAACTATGACTTCCTCAAGTACGTCCTCTCCCTCGATTTTGCTGTGCAAATAATGCTTTATTTTTGTCAATATTAGCCTTTACTTGTAAAGCTTCCACATATGTTGCTCCTGCTCTTTCATTTTCTTTTGCTGTTCGTGTGCTTCAAGACTTCAAGAGAGCTGGCAAGGTCATCAACTGTCATTTCTGCAAGATATTTTTATTCTTCTATAGCACACACAACATTTTCAAACTTCCCGGTTAATGACCGGAAAATTTTCTCCACAACCCTTGTATCACTTATGGTTTCATCATTACGACGAAGTTGAATTACCACAGTTTGTACCCTTGTAATGTACTCAGACACTCCTTCTGAATCCTTCGTTTTCATCGCTTCCAATTCACCTCGGAGAGTTTGAAGGCGAACTTGCTTCACTCTATCAGCTCCTTTGAATGATTTTTCCAGAATTTCCCATGCTGTTTTCGAGTTTGCTGCACTTGCAATCTTCTCAAAACCAGACTCATCACCTTCTTGGAACAACAGATAAAGAGCTGTTTTGTCTTTCATTCGTGTGTTTCTTAAATTCTTTAACTCATTCACTGTCAAATCGTCAATTGTTTCTGGCTCTGTGTAGTCCGTTTCAATCACATCCCAAGCATCTTGTGCACCCAACAGTGCACGCATCTGAATGCTCCAATTGTCGTAGTTTGATTTTGTGAGGCGTGGCAGCGGAATTTGTCCCAGTGTACTGCTTCCAAGACC
Organism: Oenanthe javanica; assembly: GCA_008931105.1. Taxonomy (NCBI): domain Eukaryota; kingdom Viridiplantae; phylum Streptophyta; class Magnoliopsida; order Apiales; family Apiaceae; genus Oenanthe; species Oenanthe javanica. The sequence continues at coordinate 42,010 of QRFB01004000.1, read as the reverse complement.
TGCCATGGGCCAATATGTTATGAATATTTGAAGAGGAGGCTAAAAGAAAAAAAAACTTGTGACAGCACACAATGTATTATGTAGAACTGTTTTGATTCTTAACTTGTCTCTTCACTCTTAAAAAACAAGTACATACTTCACCCCTATATTTATACTGTAGGGAGATACAAAGTAATGAGAGTAACCAGGGGAAATACAAAACACAATTACATTTAAACATCCATTAAGAGAGTCTCTACATATACCAGCACCAGGTTCATTGAATGCAACTGAAGACTTAGTTTATCTCTAACAGTATTTGTGTGTTCTGTATACTTCACTGGTTCCATGAACAGAAGTGATATATAACTCATATCTGGGTTTCTGTGGCTATAATTTTTTTGTGGGGATAAACCGACATATAATACAGCAATACCCGATCAGAGTGAACTCTAAACATATAATTACAAAGAAAGCATTAGAATGCTTTTAATTTAGGTTACTTGAAGATTCGTTGCTTTTTAGAATCCCTACTAAGACTTATTACTTGACNATAATTAAAAATCAACTGCAAAAATTTAGCATAGTACACAGTATGTTCATCATCTCTAATTTTACTAGATATTTGCCTAATTAACAAACAGGGAAAATTTAAATTTAAATTATGTGTCAGAGAATACCCAATTTGTTGAAATAGTTGAGGAATTGCATCAAAGTTGGTGCATTTGGCAGTGAAAGTCCTAGTGACACAATTGAAGAAGAAGCTTCATTCTCTTCGCAGATGGGGCCTTGTGAGACCCCCCCCCCCCCCCCCCCCCCCCTTTTCTTCTGGACATTACTGTTAATTCAATCCGGCTTATTTTTTTTATAGTTTCGATTCTCTAGCTTCTTGTTTGCAGCTCATGTCCTACTTCACTCTGTCGGTTTATTTTTTATGCTCAACCGTTTAGATGTTCTGTTATGTTGACATCATGCAGTATTTACATTGATGTTCATGTTAATTAAGCAGCAACTTAAGCTGGACCTGATCAACTGGTAGAGTTTTAACTAGTCTATATATTCTATTTATGACAGGGTTCACATTTAAGTAACAGAAACTCAAACCCAAATCAAGTAAAACTATTACATTAACCAAATATGTACTAGTTTTAGTTGTGCAATTCAATTACATGGATTTTGCATGAAACAGCAGTTCCCCCGACAAGCTGCATTTCATTTCTCACACCTTAATAACTCACGTTATTATGAAACTTACCCTATCTTGAATTACAGCTCAATTTTTTGTGTAATAACAGGTATAATAATAGCAACTATTAGCAAGTGACCACAACCACCATCGTACCAGATACAGGTTCTTGTGATTTTATGATTTAAATAAACCGTAAACGAAAAAACAAGTTCTTGTGAGAAATGTTTTAAAAATGAATGGAATTGGTTTTTTGTCGCAGGGAGGTAAATTGTGCTGCCCATCTATTAGCCAAAAAGCTACTGTATTTTTTTAAATAGGGCCATATTAAAAAATATCCGTTTTTTAAGAAAAATTAATGGAAATACCCATTTTGAAAATTTTGGTCAAAAAAATATCATTAGGATATGCATTTGATAACTGACTATCTTTAATACACATTTGACAAAGGTATATCACATAGAAAAATTAGGAAAACAATTGTATCACCCCCTTTTATTTAAAAAAAAAATATTTTTAAAAAAATATTAAAAATAAAAAATTGAGATATTTAAATGAAAAATATGTATTCCATTTAGGGTGGACATGGGTTGTTTAACCCGACCAAACCGACCCAATAAAAACCGAAGCTTCAATGAGTTATTAATTTCTTAGGCTCAATAAGTTGGGTTTGAATTTAATTAAATTTGGGTGGTGATATATGCCCATCCTAAATTTATTTATACACACATTGTTTAAGTTTCTGGACTGAAATATCCTTCTCGATATTGTATATTTCAATGATCAAAATTAAAATCAGGGATATTTCAGTCTAAAATACTCAACAGGGTGTGCATAAATAAATTGAGGTTGTGTGCATATGTCAATACCTTTAAATTTAACTCTAACCCAACCTGATTAATTTTTATTTTATGTTTATATTATATATGGTCACTATATGAATATGAGATTGTAATATAACTTATATAATAAACTTAATAATTTCTAGTTATAATTTTATTTATTCATAATTATATAATAACAAAGATAATGCATGATCAACGAAATGTTTTATAATAACAAAATTTTACTAATCTATTTAAAAGTTTAGTTCAATCATAAAAAAATTCACATTTGATTCTAATATTTTAAACAAGTATTCCTACAATTTCTTTAACTATCTTTTCACTTAACGTTAAGGCTTAAATTTAAGATTAAAATATCATAATTACTTTCAAAATCAACAATTAAAAAAATAATCGTTATTTTCATTCAATCCGATCAACCCAACCCGACCCAATATATAATTATAGTAGGGTTGGGTTGCATTTTAATTTTTTTTATAACGTGTTAAAATTTTCAAACTGAATTAATTGGTTTGAGTTATTTTTAAGACTCCAACAGGGTCAAACCGACCTGTGTGGACCCCTAATTCCACTAATATTTTTAACCAAAAATTTGGATATCAATATTCTTGTCACTTACTCTAAAAACATGATATTTTTATCATTTTTTTCGATAGCTTTACCTTCTAAAGTAGGTCCTCTTATATAAAGTAGGGAATTGCCTTTAGGGTTGAAGACGAATCCGAGTAATCCGGGTTCGAGCTCGGATTTGACTCGTTAAAAATGAATACAGTTCGTATTCGTATAAAAAATGAGCGAATTCGAATCTTATTTAATAATTCGAATGAATACCGAGTCGGATCTTACCTTTATGATATTCGATCATATTTATTTTGAGCAGTTCAAATAATTTACAGTACTCGAATACATATTGTAAAGCATAATGTAACGTAGTATGTAATAGTGATAACGATAACTCAACTAAGAAACAAAGACAGATAAATAATACTAATATGCAGCACAGGAATCCAGAAGAACATGCAAACAGAAAACATACATACATCACTACAGAACAGTCAAGATGTAAAGTTTACTGAGTGACAGCGAGAGAAGTTCATTAATATGTTCAGGCCTCAGCAACAAATAAGTGTTCAGTAGATTTCAGACTAAAGGTAGTGCAATGATTCAAGTATAGTTGTCAAAGGGTTTCAGTGATCAGAAGCAATGAAACAGTCCAAAGTTAGTCAACTGAAACAGAACAGAAGTCAAGGGAATTTAATTCAGTGTTAGTCGTTTGTGAACCAGACCAGTGCACTAAGCGTCAGCACAACAAGAAAAGAATTACCTAGATTAATCAGAAGAAAATCAGTTGATCAAGCCAAGCCAGAAGAGTGAAATCCAAGTAGTTGTTACTTCAAGAGTTCAAGATATATGTTAAGGCAAGTAATAGTACATTTAGTGGTTCCTACACGGGTGAAACATAGTGTGAAGTGCAACAAACTTCACTTGGGCGCAACAAAACAAGTTGGAAACTAAGGGAAATCTAAGTGAAGTGTTTGTGGCGCCTGCACAAGGGAATGGGAGTGCAGGCGCAACAAAACAATATGAGGCGCAACAAAAGGAAGCTAAGGCGCAACATGCACTTTAATGGCGCCTACACAGTGTAGACAGTGTACAGGCGCAACAAAGATAAAGCTAAGGCGCAACAAAGTTTCTAAGGCGCAACAAACCTTGATCAAAAGAATAACTCAAGTAAAATTAAGGTTTGTGGCGCCTACACACTACAACCAGTGTGCAGGCGCAACAAAAGTTGCAACAACCTGTTGGAGGCGCAACAAAGGACTTGAACAATTGTGGAATTCAATTTTCCAAAAGTCTACAGATTATATGTGGGTTAAATCAAAGGGAAAAAGGATTGATTCATCTTCAACAAAAAGAGATACAGACGGGAGCACCATTAAAGCTTGACATTAATATCACCCAACTGTATTTCTATTGTAATCTAGATTGAACCCATTGAAGCTAATCATTTGATTAGAAGTGTAGCACCTCAGGGATTTAATAATACATTGTTATTTCCCCGAATCGTTGTGTTTCATTAATTGCCATTTTTATATCTTAAAGAACACAAACACTTAATCCGCAATTAAACGAAAAATCTACCATATCATATTCAACCCCCCCTACCATATAGAAAAATTTATATTGAAATTTCTTTATTTTTAAAGAAAATTAAATTTTGAATTTTTCAAAGATTTTAATTTCACTAATTTTAAGAAGACTATCAATCATCAAGAATTCGTGTTAACATTTTATTTCTAGAAATTTAATTTTTATTCGAATTGATTTTAATTTTTAAGAAATTAATTATTTCTGAAGATTTAAAATTCTTATAACCATAAGTACCCAAAAACTCAGCAGCATTAAAATCCCAGCCTTTGACAAAAATGGATACATCTTATGGAAGAAGAAGATGTCCATTTTCATTAAAACTTCAAATTCTCAATATTTGGGAATTTTGGAAAATGGACCCTATGTACCTCAGAAGCTTACACCAGAAACAGTTTCAGAAGACGGCGAATGGATTCCGCAAGGATTTACCCCAAAGGAACCTTTAGAGTTTACTGACACTGATAAAGAGAGAGTTGCATGGGACAATCATCTTCAATGCATCCTGATGGATTCTTTGGACACTACAATGCTAAATCAAGTGATTAACTGCACAAGTGCCAAACAGATGTGGGATACAATTGATCTGCTGATGGAAGGTACAGCAGAAGTGAAGGAGAACAGGCTTGATATTCTTACTTCCCAATATGAAGCTTTCAAGTCACTGCCAGGAGAAAGTATCACTCAAGTCTTTGAGAGATACAACAAATTGTTAAATGACTTGTCACTGCATGGGAAGGCCTACTCACGTAGGGAGATCAACAGGAAATTCATGTTGACACTGCCAGCACACCTGGAACACAAAATCTCTGCCATCAGAGAAAGGAGTGACATAAATGACATGTCCATTGAAATTTTATATGGGAAGCTCAAGACTCACGAAATGGAGCAAGAGCAAAGTCAGATCATTTATGGTACAGGTACAGTGGACAGTAAGAATACCGCACTATTGAAGACTACAGCTCTTGTAACTAAGGATTTTGCTGTCACAGAGACCAGCACAGTAAAACCTGATGTTGAGAAAGAAAAAATTCTAGATGCTAAATTTACAGATAACACTCAACCAGGTAATGAAGATGACTTTTACTCAATGAAAGAACTTGAACAATTGGAAAATAAATCAATGGCCTATATGGCAGGGAAGTTCAAGAACCTCAGGTTTAGGAGGAACCCTAAGTACAAATTTAAGAGTAACTCCAGTTACAATGGTTCCAGTTTCAAAAACAGCAACCGAGGNAAACAGCAATCGAGGAGGATCGTCTTCAGGGTCTTACAGCAAAGGAGGTTATAAGACGGGAATGGTAGATCGCAGTAAGTTCAAGTGCTAAAATTGTGATGAACCCGGGCATTTTGCAACAGAATGCCGGAAGCCGAAGCAAGTGAAAGAAAGAAAGGAGTCATATGATGAACTCAAGCAGAAATATGATGCACTGGTGAAGAAGCATCAGGGAAGAGCTTATATAGCTGAAGGAAAGAGCTGGGATGATTCAGACAACGATGAAGAAGAAACTTATGGAAATATTGCTTTAATGGCAGACTCTTCAGAGGCATCCCCTCAATCATCGAAGGTATCATTTCTCTCCTCCATTGACATGTCTAAATCTGAATATAAGAAAACTGTAGAAGATCTCAGTATAGAAATGTTTAACATACATACAAGCATGCTTGCATCTGAAGAAGAAAATGCTAAACTATTTCTAAAGAATAAAATGCTAGAAGCTAGAAATGAAGAACTAGAGCTTGAATGTGTCAATCTAGAAGATCTGAAACAGAAAATAGAATATCTTCAGAATAGAGACAAGTGCAACCAGGAAGTAGAAACTACTCTTAGGAATAAAATTTCTAAGTTAGAGTTAAAACTTCAAGCTTATAAGAAATCTGCTAATCTTGTAAAGGAGGCAATAGATAAACAGGTCATAGGTCAGAAAATTGGAATAGGTTTTGACTATGATAAAAAGGCAGGAAAGATGCATGTAGAATCAATTGCTGAGGAAAGTCCTGTGAAGCAAGACATTCCACATGTGTTGAAAAATGTCACCAAGCCCCTATATAAGAAGTTTGTCATGGAACCCTTAAATTAAGAGGAGATCTTAATGAAAGAAGAAATCCTTGCTGAGGATCAAAAGAAGAAAGAGGAAGAAAGTAAAAAGGAATTGCCTAAAAAATATGTAAAAATTATAGACCCTAAAGAACAGATTAAAAGTGATTTAGGTAACAAGAATGAAAAAATGAAAGCTAACAGAAATGGCAAAGTAGGTGTTAACAAGAAAAATGATTATGCCTACTCTCCCAAAGCTATTAGAAAAGTTTGCAATAATTGTAATTCTACTGGTCATCTTACGCATGCATGCAAAAAGATAAAAGTAATAAAAGAAGAAACTTCTAACATGTCTTCCATGTTTATTCCTCATCAACCATGTAGTAAAGTAGGATGCATGCCATGTGCTTTCAACATCATGTCTGCATACATAAACTTAATGAATAATTCATCTAGTACATGCATGAATACAGATGTGAACATGAATAGAAAACATGTTAGGGCAAAGACTGCTAGTCCTCCTAAGTCTAGGAAGGAAGCCCCTGTCCCTAAGCCTAAAGACACCCCTGTCAAGGCTAAACCAAAGGACAAGGGCACAGTCGATGAGAAAGACAAGGACCAGAAAGTTTCTGCAGCTAAATTTGTTTATTCAACTAAGCCTCTTGGACCCAATCAAGTTTGGGTACCAAAGAAAAAGTAATCAATCTGTGGATGCAGGGTATAGCAAAGAACAAGCGTGTCATGTGGATTCTCGACAGCGGCTGTTCTAGGCATATGACTGGTGATAGAGTCCTGCTATCAGATGTGATTGAAAAAGCTAGCCCAATAGTGACCTTTGGAGATAACAACAAGGGATTCACAATGAGATATGGTAATCTGAAAATTGGAAATGTTATCATAGAAAATATCTCTCTTGTGGATGGATTAAAGCACAACCTTTTAAGTATCAGTCAGTTCACTGACAAGGGCTTCAAAGTAACTTTTGAGAAAGAAAGATGTGCAATCCAAAATAAGAAAGATACGAAGCTTGCTCTTCAAGGAGTGAAAAAGGGGATTCTCTTTGTAACTGACTTATTATCTGCAAGCAAAGGCGAAGCTCAATGTTTTTACAGCAAAGCTTCAACAGAGGATAGTTGGTTATGGCACAAGAAACTTTCACACCTAAACTTCAAGGCAATGAACTCTTTAGTTAAGAGGGAATTGGTAAGAGGCTTACCTGATATGGAATTCTGTCAAGAAGGTTTATGTGAAGCATGTAAAAAAGGGAAGCCAAAGAAAGCATCTCACCGAAGCAAAGACTCTACAGACATTACTGAACCACTGCAACTTTTACATATGGATTTATTTGGCCCAGTAAATGTCATGTCAATATCAAGGAAGAGATATGCCCTGGTAATTGTAGATGACTACTCTAAGTACACGTGGGTGTTGTTTCTAGCCTCAAAGGATGAAGCCCCTCAAATAATCATTGATCACATAAAGAAGATAGAGGTAGAAGCTGGTTTGCCTGTCAGAAAAATCAGGTCTGACAATGGAACAGAATTCAGGAATGTAACCCTAAATGAATTCTTTGTTGAAAAAGGTATCTCAAGACAATACTCAGCGCCCATAAATCCTCAACAAAATGGAGTAGTAGAAAGGAAGAACAGGACTTTGGTTGAAGCAGCAAGAACAATGATGAATGAAGCTAAGTTACCTTTATACTTTTGGGCTGAAGCAGTCAACACAGCTTGCTACACTCAGAATTGTACCCTGATCAACAAAGAACATGACAAGACTCCGTACGAGATAATGGCAAACAAGAAACCAACACTGAAATACTTTCATGTGTTTGGAGCAAAGTGCTTTGTACTGAAAGATGATGAGCATCTAGGAAAATTCGAATCCAAGGCTCATGAAGGCATATTTCTTGGCTACTCTCTGGAATCTAAGGCGTACAGGGTTTATGTGATTGAAGATAAAAAGGTCATTAAAAGCATGAATGTAACTTTCGATGATCTCAAGCTCCCAAGTCTACAAAGAACAGACGACACTAAAATTCTGCAGTTTAAAAACATGAACTCAGATGAAAGTGAAATAGAACCTGAAGCTGCAACAAGAAATCAGGCCCCAAATGAGAATAACGACAATGATGATTCTGACCCTAGTAGTGGAATCAGTGGAAGATTAACAGAAACTACTAGTAGTGGCAGAGAATCTCATTCTCACCCAAGCAGCAGCTCAGGGGGAGCAACTGAAGGATCAACTAACAGAACCCAGCACTTCAATTCTAATCAAGCTGAATCTTCAAGGGCAAATCTGCCTAGACATAGGGTGTGGAGTAGAGATCACCCCTTTGAGTTGATTCTAGGAGATCCAGGTGCTGGAGTTCAAACTAGACGTGCTTCTCAAAATGAATGTTTATTCTCTGGTTTTCTCTCAGAGATAGAGCCAAAGAAAGTAGAAGAAGCACTAGAAGATCCAGATTGAGTCATTGCTATGCAATAAGAACTCAATCAATTTGACAGACAAAAAGTCTGGAAGCTGGTACCCAGGCCAAAGAACAAGTCTATAATTGGCACAAAGTGGGTATTCAGAAATAAGCTGGATGAAGATGGCATTGTTACGAGGAACAAAGCCAGACTGATTGCTAAAGGTTATTCCCAAGAAGAAGGAATAGATTATGATGAAACATATGCACCAGTGAAAAGACTTGAAGCTATCAGGATGTTTCTGGCATTCGCAGCACACTCCCATTTCAAAGTATATCAAATGGATGTGAAGAGTGCATTTCTGAATGGAGAGCTTGAAGAAGAAGTGTATGTGGAACAACCCCCAGGGTTTGAAGATCCAGAATTTGCAGATTTTGTATACTTTCTCTTCAAGGCACTCTATGGCTTAAAGCAGGCACCTCGGACATGGTATGACACTCTATCTATATTC
>QRFB01004000.1:0-32298 GCA_008931105.1 Oenanthe javanica | reverse complement strand
TAATTATACAAATTATTCATAAATGTTGTTTATTTACTTATTCGTAGCAAAATCAAGGAGCACTTGAATTTATACAAGTACTTTGTGGCGCTGATAATATTTAGTGGCGCCTATACAGTGTGTTAACGGTATAGGCGCAACAAACATTAACTCAGTAAGTATATANTTATTATTGTTATTAATAAATATTTTGTGAAATAACATTTGTGAGTAATTAATTATTATTGATTAATTATACAAATTATTCATAAATGTTGTTTATTTACTTATTCGTAGCAAAATCAAGGAGCACTTGACTTTATACAAGTACTTTGTGGCGCTGATAATATTTAGTGGCGCCTATACAGTGTGTTAACTGTATAGGCGCAACAAACATTAACTCAGTACTTAGTATATTATCATGTAAATTCAAGTGGCGCCGTGGGATTTTGTTGCGCCAACACAGTGTCACCACTGTAGAGGCGCAACAAAACCCTTAAATTTTGTTGCCAACAAGTTTGTGGCGCTAGAGTATTTTGTGGCGCCTACACAGTGTATTCACTATGAAGGCGCAACAAAAACTAACTAGCAGTTTGTTGCGCTAAGATAGTTTGTGGCGCCTACACAGTGCAAGCACTGTGCAGGCGCAACAAAAGTACTTAAGCATTTTCTTTCGATTTTATGGCGCCTATAAATACTTATGTTGTTTTGTTGCGCCTCATTTTATACATACACAGTATACACACTCTTGAAGGCGCAAGAAAAACTCCATAGATCTACTTTTTTAATCGAACAAAACCAAGCCATTTCTTGTTCGATTTGTAATCCAAGACCAGTTTTGTGAGACCCACATTCAGTACTTTCATTTGCAACTGGTTTTATTGAATTTGGTTAAGGTTTTAAAATTCTCAAGTTTACAAAAGTCAAACAATTTGGCTAGGGTTTATCACTGTTAAAATCGATTAAAAATTATAATAAAATTAAAAGTGTGCTAAGATTAATAGTAGTTTATTATTTATTAATTTCCAGTCACTCCAAGTAATTTTAATTTTGTTTAGGGTTATAGTCCATTATTCTTGATAAATTCAATTTTAATTAGTATTTTTAATTCGTAAAAATTATCTTTCATTTTTAATTAAATGGCAGGTCATTTTGAGATTAAAAAAACTAATTATTTATCTGTCGTAGTAGAAAATTGGACTGAAGCAGGGGAGTTGGGCAACTGGGCTAGGTTTTTAAATGAAAATTCTATAGTTCGTTATGCACTAACTACTGATGTTCCTTTAAATAGAAATCTTCTGAGACAGGTGTACAGGTCTTCTAAAGACACATCTGCAGATGGAATATCAGCTTTCACTTGCACAATCAAGCGGCAAAAAGTGCGAATAACAGAGAATGACATAAATCAAGCACTTCATTTGCCAACTGAAGATTTTGCAGATGATCCATCTCAAGCAGATCTGAACAATTTCTTCATGTTCCTGCACTGCACTAGAGTAAACAATAATCTTCCAAAGAAGATTTACAAGAATCACCTACCCAAGGAATGGAATCTGTTTTTCAACATCCTGTCTCATGGCTTTGCACCAAAGACAGGTGGCTTCCATGGAATCACAAACTTCAATAAGGTGATCGGATATGCAGTGGCTTCTGGAACAAGAATCAATTTTGGGAAGATGATCATGAAGGAGATCCTATATAATCAGGCAAAAATGGAAAATTTCTGTCTGTATCCAAGATTTCTGCAGCTGGTGCTGAACCAAGTACTGACTGCTGATCAACTTCAGTCCTTTCAGAACAGTGAATTGGAAGAGTCACCCTCTCTTCAGCTAAAAACAATTTTAAGGCTACGGAATGAGGCTGACTATCCAAACAGGTATACTCCTGCTCCACTGATTGACCCTATCAGAGATTTCTTTGATCTTCTTAGACAGGTTGATGAAGAAGGAGAAGAAGAAGAGGATGCATCTGAAGTAGACAGAGAGACAACCTCTGAGGAAGACCATGTATCTGAAACTGATGAATCAGCTCATGAAAATTCAAAAGAACAATCATCTCAAAAGGAGAATGAAGCTGAAACATCAACTGATTCAGGAAGCAAAGAAGCATCTGAAGAAGAACCAGGCACTGAAAAAGAAGATGATAGTATGGAAGAAGCTGGTTCTAAACATGAGGAAGAACCAATTCTTGAAGAAGAAGAAAGGATTAACCCTGAAAATCCAACAGAGGAGGACAATATTAAGGACATAGTGGAAGAAAATCAAACCACAAAGGTGTACATCCCTATCATTGATGATGAACAGATGGATGAAGGTACCCTTCTTGACTTTGACTTTTCTGCTTTTCTAACAGAAAATTTTGTCACACTATCTCCTACTGAGCCTGAAACGGAAATGCACACACAAGAGCCCTCAGTGGCCATAGAAGCTGGCAATGAACTAGGAGCCTGAAACGGCAATGCACACACAAGAGCCCTCAGTGGCCATAGAAGCTGGCAATGAACTAGGTCAAGACCAACCAGTTCTAACCAATGCCAGAGATCAACAAACACTCCCCTCATCTCCCAACACAAGGAAAAGAACCATTAATGTAGATAATAGGGAGTCCCTACCTAATCAGGAAATTATTGAAATATCCCCTATAGCTCTGCCCTCTCGAAAAAGACGTAAAATTAATTTTAAACCTAGGGCAACTGTGGCCAGGAACCTGATTCTCCAATCTCTGAAACCCTTTTTTCCTTCGCAATCTAAATTCTGAAATTGACAAAATCCTGAAAGGTAAGGGAACAGAAACAGAGATGGAAACTTTTTCCACTACTTCAGTAGCTAGTACTGTTTTGGTTAATCCAATTCAGAACCTGTCTTCACAGACAGAAGGGGGCATCACTGACTCTCACGAGCCATTCATTACATTGTCAAATGTGGTGACCCCCCTGGACTTAACATCTCCAGATCCTAATAAGGATGTTTTCCCTCTCCAAGTGGGTGAAGTGGAAAGGCAACTCTCCCATAGAAGGGAAGAGGTCTCCATTCAAGGAGTAGCTGTGTCAACAGCATCACCACTTCAAGTGGAAGTGCCTTTACAGGTGTCGCGGGGCACCACAGGCTCTCATTTGTCAATCACTACATTGCCTGAGGTGGTGACCCCCCTGGAGATTCCAATTCCAGCTCCTACTCAGGAGGTCCTCCCCATCTTTACAGGTCAGGTGGAGGGACAACACACCCATAGAAGGGACGTGGGCTCTATTAATAGAGCATCTGCTGCTTCGGTAGTAGAACATGTTCAGGGTGTCTCTGAGCAGGTAAGGCTTTCAATGGCTTCAGCTGGCATCACGGATTCTACGACTATGCCAATCATTACAGAATCCATAGTGGTGACCACACTGGGTCTCAACCCCCCAGTTCCTGAAAAAGGAGTTCTCCCCACCCAAAGTGGTCAGGCGGAGAGGCAACCTACCCATAGAAGGGATAGGGATTTTAATGAAGGTAGAGAATATCGCAGTGCTTTTATGGAATTGAGTGAAACACTTAACCTTGGTGATCTTATGTTCCCTGACCCTGATTTCCCGAGTGTGAGTGTTGAGGGTCGTACAAACACAGAAACAGTGAGAAATGAGACACCCACTACCCAAATAAACACCCCACACATTGCACACACTACACATAGCCAAAGGATTCTAAATCTGGAGGCCGAGGTAACTAAAATTCACTATTCAATAAGAAAGATCTTGGAGGTGCAGGAGCAGCAGAGAACAGAAATGAAAGAAATCAAAGATTTGGTTAAACAACTGCTTGCTCAGAAAGTTCCTATTTCTACTCGATCAGCTTCAACAACTCGAATTACTCCGATCAGAAGAGAAGATAACCCAACTGAGGGGTAGAGAATAGTACAAGAAAAAGAAGTTGGAACTGAAATGATATTGGAGTATACAGCTCAGGGGGAGACAGATTTCTTTTATAGGCCTGGAGCGAGGCAACTTGAAGAAGGAGAAATTCTTGAACCCTATGTGCCAATGGAGATTCCAACTGAGAATGAAATAGAGGAGACTGCAAAAGCAGCTGGAATAGATGTTGAAGAGGAGTTTGCTGAAGAATATGCCTTTGATAATGACTGTCTTCTAGTTGGTGTAGATGAAGTTGTGACTCAAAGTATAGATCAAGCTCAAGAACTGATGAAGAGAAAATGGAAAAGAGTACAGAACGCAATAGAAAGAAGAAATAGAATCAAGGATATTGAAGAAAAGGTTGGTCCTGATTGGGATGAAGCAAGAAGTCTTCTAAAGAAGAAAGGGTTAACTCTTACACAAAAGAAAGACAGAGAAGTCCTTGATCTTTTTAGGACCATGAAAGAAAGATTTGAAGATGTTCATGAATTCTATGCAATGCTATCAGAAGAAATAACAAGCGTGTCAGTAAGTGCATTCAAACAAGGATGGAAAATGTTCTTAAACTCAAAATCACTCGAGTCAAAGATTTTGTCGACAAAGAGTTTTGAAAAGATGAACATTGTAGAGTTGTATGTGCTGAAGAGGAAAGTCATCTTTGGAGGGCACAAAACAAATGAGATACTGAAAGATCTGATTGAGAAGAAGTTAATAGAGATCGGTGTCGAAGCGTTTGAGAAGCCTCAAGTAGTCAAATACTACAAAACAACAACTCTCCATAATCTAACTTTGTCTGACGAATGTTTGGATTCAAGCCACACAATGTTCATGCAATATGTAGAAGGGAAACTCAAAAGCAAGAAGAATAAAACAGAAGAAGATCTGAAGGCTGCTGAGTTGATCTACGCTTTCAGGCTTAACAGAGCAATCAAAACATCTGGTAGATATTTAATGGAGACAGCCAGATATTACCAAGATCCAGTGTATGTAAGAAAAGAGGATGGCACTGAAGTACTTGAAGCTATAAGAGATTATGAACCTTGCATTCAGACAGAAGCAAATGGAACAAAATACTTCCTATTCAAGAATAATAGAGTGGATAAGAAAAAGGAGTTATCAAAACTGAAGAGAAACAATTCTTAAACTATCCGAAAAGTCTTTTCAAAGGTGAAGAGATCCACTGTCAAGTCAGACAAAAAGGCCTTGAGGATGATTGAAGATGTTCTAAGGGAGAAGCTGGCAGAAGAGTCGATGCATGACACTGACAGAGTCAAAGGTTTTCCAAAAAGGATAAAAATGTTCGTGTTTTCAAAGAGACAATCTCTGGCCTTCGAGTCAATCTCCAAGACAAACTCAACCGCTTTTCTCACTGAAGTTTTGAAGAAGTTAGAAGAACCACCTCCAGTAAATACTCTTGAAGTGGAAGCTGGAGATTTAGTGAAGTCAAGGTTGGAGCAGAAGGAAGAAGAGCTCAGAAAGCATTACTCTGAAACAAGATCTAAACACAAGCAAGACTCAGTACAAAGAAGCAAAAGATCATAGAATTATCTATTCAGGCTAGAGGAACAAACTTCTATTCTACACAAGAAATCTGGAAATGAAAAATCTAATCCAGAATGTAATTAATATTATTTACTGTCTTTCTGCACTTTACTTTTTCTTGTAAGTATCAGTTGAGTTATCCTCTCACAGGATTTGCTTGTCAAACTCTAACAAACAAATAGGGGGAGATTGTAAAGCATAATGTAACGTAGTATGTAATAGTGATAACGATAACTCAACTAAGAAACAAAGACAGATAAATAATACTAATATGCAGCACAGGAATCCAGTAGGAAATGCAAACAGAAAACATACATACATCACTGCAGAACAGTCAAGATGTAAAGTTTACTGAACGACAGCGAGAGAAGTTCATTAATATGTTCAGGCCTCAGCAACAAATAAGTGTTCAGTAGATTTTAGACTCAAGGCGGTGCAATGATTCAAGTATAGTTGTCAAAGGGTTTCAGTGATCAGAAGCAATGAAACAGTCCAAAGTTAGTCAACTGAAACAGAACAGAAGTCAAGGGAATTTAATTCAGTGTTAGTCGTTTGTGAACCAGACCAGTGCACTAAGCGTCAGCACAACAAGAAAAGAATTACCTAGATTAATCAGAAGAAAATCAGTTGATCAAGCCAAGCCAGAAGAGTGAAATCCAAGTAGTTGTTACTTCAAGAGTTCAAGATATATGTTAAGGCAAGTAATAGTACATTTAGTGGTTCCTACACGGGTGAAACATAGTGTGAAGTGCAACAAACTTCACTTGGGCGAAACAAAACAAGTTGGAAACTAAGGGAAATCTAAGTGAAGTGTTTGTGGCGCCTGCACAAGGGAATGGGAGTGCAGGCGCAACAAAAGGAAGCTAAGGCACAACATGCACTTTAATGGCGCCTACACAGTGTAGATAGGGTACAGGCGCAACAAAGATAAAGCTAAGGCGCAATAAAGTTTCTAAGGCGCAACAAACCTTGATCAAAAGAATAACTCAAGTAAAATTAAGGTTTGTGGCGCCTACACACTACAACCAGTGTGCAGGCGCAACAAAAGTTGCAACAACCTGTTGGAGGCGCAACAAAGGACTTGAACAATTGTGGAATTCAATTTTCCAAAAGTCTACAGATTATATATGGGTTAAATCAAAGGGAAAAAGGATTGATTCATCTTCAACAAAAAGAGATACAGACGGGAGCAGCATTAAAGCTTGACATTAATATCACCCAATTGTATTTCTATTGTAATCTAAATTGAACCCATTGAAGCTACTCATTTGATTAGAAGTGTAGCACCTCAGGGATTTAATAATACATTGTTATTTCCCTGAATCGTTGTGTTTCATTAATTGCCATTTTTATATCTTAAAGAACACAAACACTTAATCCGCAATTAAACAAAAAATCTACCATATCATATTCANATATATATATATATATATATATATATATATATATATATATATATATATATATATATATATATATATTCAATATATAGTATTTATATTAAAATAACACTTTACAAAATTATCACATTTTAGTTTTGAGTGAACAAGTATTCCAGTATTCTTAATTTTATAAAATTATTACATACGAATTCGAATTCGAATTCGAATATGTTAAAACGAGTAGTTTAATATCCTTTTGAGTCGAGCCGAATCAAATACGAATTTTAATATTCCAACTCGGGTCGAATATGATCACAATATTAAAATTTTAATTCGAATCCAGACCGAATATAAACGAGTAATTATAAATTCGAGCCGAATCTTATCGTACTACTATTTGCAAGTATTCGGCTCGTTTTCATCCTTAATTACCTTTCGGTTGCATGGAATGCTATAATAGTAGACATTTAGACATGCTCACATGCCTATTTCTTGTCCGTGATGTTCATTTTTTTAATAATATTTTTAGAAAAAACAATTTGGAGTATAAAAGACTTCGTAATTATTATGTTGAAACAGACTCTTCTATACTATATTTTTCATCTTATCTTACCTGGTTAAACTATAAAAAAATTATGACCGTCCAATTTTAGACAAACCATATAAATAATCCTAACCATCCAATTTTAATAAAATCTAATTTTAAAAAATATATATTATATATACAACTCTATCCCCGAGAGTCTTCTTTTATACAACTGCTCACAGATAATATTATATTATATATTTTCTATTTTAAGAATCATACTTATTCTATAATTTTAATTTAATATATTTTACTCACATTCAACTCAATTTCATCACCATTCAAACTCTTTTATTTATTTAAAATTATGACTTATCATTAAATTTTATGAATATTAATATATAAATATCATTGTATAGAAAAATGTAAAAAGAAATTAATAATAAAACAAATTATCATATTAAATAAAATATTTAAATTATATAAAATAATTAATATATAATTTATTAATAACATCCGTGCTTTCCACATGTTACAAGCTAGTAAATCTTAACATGTCTCGTTTCTGTTTAGGACATGATTTTTTTTATCAAGTAATAATTTTATTAACCCAATAAAACATAAAATAATAAAACATAAAATATTAGCACATGTTTTAGCAACTAATAAATAAAAACAATCTTCACATCGGTTAATGAGGCATCGTCCAAGGAATCAAAAGTCAACTAAATAACAAATAAGAATTATAATCAAATTATTACGTTAATGTAAAAAATTAATTAAACAAGAATCCCTCTTGACAGCTTGCTTAAATTTCTTGCAGCAAAACGATTTCTTCTGAGCTACTTTCTTGATCTCATCAATTATATGATTTTCTTATCGTTTCCTTGGATTGTATAATCTATAATTTCATTTGTAGGGACATACAAACCTATACAATTTTTATTAATTATTCTGTTGTATAATCTCTGTTACAATTAAGTTCAGGACATAAGTCCTTATTATAATTTATATTATTCAAATGCTCTACATGAATGTAATTCTGTTTTGTAAATATGGTCACCAGAATAAAGTTTGAAAGAAGTTCAAGAAATTGTTCAAGCAGCAGGAGTAACAAGGCCAAGAAAATAAAAAATTACAGAATGGAAGAAATTTGTCTGAGACATGATGTTGAGAAGTCCAGAATAGTCTATGTAGAAAAGTCCTAAATGCTGAATGTCGAGAATTCTACATTGCACCATGTCAAGTAGTATTAAAGCGTGCTGAGTAATAAAGCAAAAGTATGTCAAAAAGTATCCAGGAAAGTCTATCGAGAAGTAATTGAACATATCATCGAGAAGTCTCTTATCGAAAAGTGTTTAAAAAGAATATACCGATTAGTCTCTTGTCAAGAGGTGTTATACTTTAAGATGTCGAGAAGTTTGAAACAACTCATGCCGGGAAGTCTATCCATGGACATGTGAAGAAGTAGGGAAGTAAAAGCTATTCTAGACAAGGAGTTGTCGAGTAGTCTGAAGATGCAGAGTGTATGGAATTGTCGAGAAGTGTAGAAATTCCAAAGCAATGAGAGTTCATGACAGATTTACTTAGCTAAAATCATGGAAGAGTACATAAGCAACAAACAAGTAACAAAAGCATCTCTCACACTCTGTATTGGCCAAGGCTGAACATGGAAGGTGATAAGTTTACAACAAGAAGTTTGAAGAGAGAACAAGATAAAAAGTGATCACAAAAAGAGGCGGTATAAGAAGTTTTTGTGACATTCTAAGTGTTAGCTAGAAATAAGAAGTTTCGGAATGTAAAGCTTATTTGTTTTATTTCCTAGTTTAAGTAACAAAAACATCTCTCATACTCTGTATTGGTCAAGGCTGAACATGTAAGGTGATAAGTTTACAACAAGAAGTTTGAAGAGAGAACAAGATAAGAAGTGATCACAAAAAGAGGTGGTATAAGAAGTTTTTGTGACATTCTAAGTGTTAGCTAGAAATAAGAAGTTTCGGAATGTAAAGCTTATTTGTTTTATTTCCTAGTTTACCACTTAGTATAGTAGAGCATGTAGTAACAGACTTGTTGTCTATATAGCATGCACTTGACTCCATTGTAAAAACTGACTTGAATATCTGATTTACCTTCTTTTTCTCTATAAGTACAAGAAGCTAAAATTCATTCTTGAATTTCAGGTTTGTAAAAACTTTATTCTGATACAAATTAGTTTGAAAGTTAAAATTTGTTTTCGTTATTTTCTATTCCGCACTGCAAACACAAATATCCAAAAAAACAAGCATTACAATCACCTAAATAGATCTGTTTTCCTTTTTCATCAAGAAGTTATATGTGAAAGATTTGAAAAAGGGATACTTATACATTCACCCCTCTACATAAGTTTTGTATTAACTCATTTTTAACAAGTGGTATCAGAAAAAGGTCGTTGATATACAAATAATAAAAGATCAAGATAATGAGTTCACAAAAATTAGCAGTATCAAGATTCTTCCTTTTGACAGAGAGAACTACAATCTACGGAAAAGAAAGATGTTATTGTTTATCAGGGCTACAACATTGGGAGTCACTCATCTATCCTTTAATAATGATGGGAAGAAGATAGGTTATATATATTTGGGAGAAAATATGAGGAGGAATTTAATTTATAATCTGAGGACTGCTATATCTTTCAAATAAATGACTCAGATGAAGAGTTAAAGAATATCAAGGAAGAGATGAAATAGGCTCTGGAAGCTGCTAAAGAGAAGGTACACAAAGAGTTAATCATTTCTAATTTTGGTCTAAGAAGAATTGATTGAGTAGAATGATATTCACTTTTGTAAATACTAATTGTATCCATTCATTTGTCTCTACTTGTTTTTGACATCATCATATCAGAATTTATGCTTTATTTCATAAATATTGTAAAGCATAATGTAACGTAGTATGTAATAGTGATAACGATAACTCAACTAAGAAATAAAGACAGATAAATAATACTAATATGCAGCACAAGAATCCAGAAGGACATGTAAACAGGAATCATACATACATCATTACAGAGCATTCAAGATGAAAGATTTACTGAATGACAGTGAGAGAAGTTCATTAATATGTTCAGACCTCAACAATAAATAAGTGTTCAGTAGATTTTAGACTAAAGATAGTGTAATGATGTAAGTATAGATGTCAAAGGGTTTTAGTGATCAGAAGCAATGCAACAGTCCAAAGTTAGTCAGATGAAACAGAATAGTAGTCAAGGGAATTCAATTCAGTGTTAGTCGTTTGTGAACCAGACCAGTGCACTAAGCGTCAGCACAACAAGAAAAGATTGTCTTAGTTAATCAGAAGAAAATCAGTTGATCAAGCCAGAAGAGTGAAAACCAAGAAGTGATTACTTCAAGAATTGAAGATATTTATTAAGTCAAGTAAAACTACATTTGGTGGTTCCTACACAAGTGAAATATTGTGTGAAGCGCAATAAACCAAGTTGAAAGCTTAAGGATATTCTAAGTAAAGGTTTGTGGTGCTTGCACAAGGGAATGAGAGTGTAGGCGCAACAAAAGTTGTGGCGCAACATAATCAAGGCGCAACATAAGTTTTGTGGTGCCTACACACTACAACTTGTGTGCAGGCTCAACAAAAGAACAATAGGCGCAACAAAACATTGTGTGATGTTCTAAGGCATTAGTGGCGCCTATACAAGGGTACAACTGTATAGGCGTACAACTGTATAGGCGCAACTAACTTGATATAGAGGCGCAACAAAGTAATACAGGCGCAACAAACATCTAGAGGCGCAACATACATATTAGTGGCGCCTACACACCACAAACACTCTTGCAGGCGCAACATGGGACTTATACATTGTTGGAAATCATTTTCCAAAAAGACTACAGAATATATACGGGTGAAATCAATTCAGTCAGAAGAGTATTCATTCATCTTCAACAAAAGACATACAGACGGGAGCTCCATTAAAGACATACATTTATATCACCCAATTATATTTCTATTGTAACATTGATTGAACCCATTGAAGCTAATCATTTGATTAGAAGTGTAGCACCTCAGGGATTTAATAATATATTATTATTTCTCCGAATCTTGTGTTTCAACTACTGTCATTTTCATATCTCTAAAACACAAACACTTAATCCGTAATTAAATGAAAAATCTACCATATCATATTCAACCCCCCCTTCTATGATGATTTTGGACATAACAATTGGTAACAGAGCTTGTTGATTGAAGTTATAAATCAAGATCCAAAAATAGTTTTTCGAAAAAGTGCATTTTTAGATCTAGAAAAACTTATATTGAAATTTTTTTATTTTTAAAGAAAATTCAATTTCAAATTTTT
Source organism: Oenanthe javanica (assembly GCA_008931105.1). Lineage (NCBI taxonomy): Eukaryota > Viridiplantae > Streptophyta > Magnoliopsida > Apiales > Apiaceae > Oenanthe > Oenanthe javanica. Next base: position 20,641 of record QRFB01004000.1, on the reverse strand, counting down.
TAAAGATTTTAAGTTCACTAATTTTAAGAAGATTATCAATCATCAAGAATTTGAATTAAAATTTTATTTATCAAAATTTAATTTCTATTCGAATTGATTTTAATTTTTAAGAAATTAATTATTTCTTGAGATTTAAAATTCTTCACAACCATGAGTACCCAAAAACTTAGCGGCATCAAAATCCCTGCTTTTGATAAAAAGGAATACATTTATATGACTTAGGCAACTTGACTGACACTGTAGAGAGAGAGAGAGAGAGCAAAAAAAAATCTTTGAGTTTGCGATTAAGCGTAGAAGTGAAGTGATAGATCTACTTTGCTATTTATATGACTTAGGCAACTCGACTAGAATTTTAAACAATTTTGTATATTCAAGAACTCAGAAAAGATTAAAGTTACTTTTAGTAGAGAACTGTTTAATTTTGATCGAGAACTCAGATTGTGTTTGTTTATTGATTCGAGAACTAAATCAATCGAGAACTCATCCAAAACTCTAGTCGAGAACTCTGGTGGTTCAATAACTCTCAATAGTAGTCGATTGAGAACTCTAGAAATGAACTGTTCGAGAACTCATGAAACATAGTCGAGAAGTCACAAAGGATGGCAACATAATCACAAACTCCAGTTTTGAAAGATTATTCTATTTTCACATGGAAAATAAAATAATAATTTAGAAACCTCATTTCTTAGATAAATAGAATTTATTTATTCATCTTAAAATAAGAAATGTGTTTGATCAATATTCCTGAAATTCTAATTATCACACTTGTTTTTTAATAATGCACAATTATAATAATTCTTTTCAAGCTTCCTCAAAATAAAGAAGTAGTTCAAAGTTAATTTTTATAAAAATATTTTTAAGCAAAATAATGTACAACAATATAACTGACATATTTATAAATATACACCAATTTTGTTTCACTTAGATAAATCATTTAGCTTCATGTCTGTGAAACAATTATTGTAACAGTTGGGAAGATATATTTATTTGGCCACTTATCCTGAAGAATTTAGCATTCTAATTTCACTAACCAACCTGTTGAATGTGACTTCATCAAGTGGTTTAGTAAATATATCAGCCAACTGTTTTTGTGTAGGAACATAGAATAATTCAATCACTCCATTTTCTGCATGTTCCCTTATGAAATGGTACCTTACATCAATATTATTTGTCTTTGAATGGTTGACTAGATTGGAAACAATTGAGATGGAACTAGTGTTGTCACACATGATAGGAATTCCTTCCAACACTAGTCCATAGTCTCTTAGTTGATTCCTGATCCAAAGCACTTGAGCACAACAGCTTCCAACAGCAATGTATTCAGTCTCAGCTGTGGGAGTAGAAACTGATTGTTGCTTTTTGCTAAACCAAGACACCAACCTCTGTCGAAGAAATTGACAGCTTCCTGAGGTATTTTTCCTATCCACTCTGCATCCAGCAAAATTAGCATCTGAGTATCCAACTAAGTTGAATCCTGTTTATTTAGGGTACTATAAACCCATGAAAGGTGTTCCTTTGAGGTATCTCAAAATCCTTTTGACAACAATGAGATGAGATTCATTGGGATTTGCCTGAAATCTTGCACATAGACAGGTAGAAAACATAATGTCAGGTTTTTTAGCTGTGAGATAGAGAAGAGATCCAAACATTCCTCTGTAGGTCTTTATGTCTACACTTTTTCCTTTCTTATCTTCATCAAGTTTTATAGCTGTAGACATTGGATTTTTGGCAGTTGAGCAATCTTGCATGTTAAACCTATTGAGTAAGTCATTTATGTATTTAGTTTGACTTATAAAAATGTCATATGTTCTTTGACTTATTTGAAGGCCTAGAAATAATTGAGCTCTCTCATCATGCTCATCTCATATTCACTTTGCATTAGCTTAGAAAACCTTTAACATAATTTTTCATTTGTAGACCCAAAAATGATATCATCCACATAAATTTGAACCAGTATGATATCCTCACCATGCTTCCTGTAGAAAAGAGTTTTGTCAATTGTTCCTCTAGTGAATTGATTCTCTAGAAGAAATTTTGACAGAGTGTCATACCAAGCTCTAGGGGCTTGTTTGAGTCCATACAACGCCTTGATGAGTCTGTAAACAAAATCTGGAAAATTTGGATCCTCAAAACCAGGTAGTTGCTGCACATACACTTCGTCTTCTAATTCACCATTAAGAAATGCACTTTTGACATCCATTTGATAGACCTTGAAGTTTGAGTGTGCTGCAAAGGATAGAAAAATTCTAATGGCTTCCAGTCTTGCAACAGGAGAAAAAGTCTCATCATAGTCAATGCCTTCTTCTTGTGAGTAGCCTTTTACAACCAACCTTGCCTTGTTTCTTATCACAATTCCATGTTCATCCATTTTGTTCCTGTAGACCCATTTAGTGTTAATTATTGATCTATCATTTGGAGGTGGCACTAATTCCCAAACATTATTTCTCACAAATTGATTCAATTCCTCTTGCATGGCAATTATCCAGTCTGGATCCAACATGGCTTCTTCAACTCTTTTTGGCTCAATTAGAGACAGAAAGCAAGCAAATAAGCATTCATTCATATTTGTTCTTCTTGTCCTCACACCTTCATCAGGATTTCCAATAATTTGATCAGCTGTATGAGCTCTATTCCATTTAGTTTGATGAGCTACATCTCTATCACTTGAACATATTTCCTCCTGATTGAAGTTGGTGCCATTTGCTGCAAACCCTTGAGAAGCTCCCCCTAAGTTGATGCAAGGGTTGTGTGGAGCATTCTCAAGCTGAATATGACTGAAATCATTATTTTCTCTTTCCTCATTTGTTCCATATGAGATGTCTACATGTGAGTCTTCATGAGTATTGATAACCTTTTCAGTTGCAAATGTTTCAGGCTCCATTTCATTTTCAAATCTCATTGTGACACATTTTTCACCTTCCAAGTTCATTGCAGGAAACTTGAAGTCATCAAATGTCACATTTGTACTTTCCATTATCTTCTGTTGATCAATCACATATACTCTATAGACAATTTTGTCTAAAGAGTATCCCATAAACATTCATTCATATGCCTTGGCTTCAAACTTTCCAAAATGGTCAACATCATCCTTAAGAATAAAGTACTTTATTCCAAACACATGCATGTACTTCACAGATGGTCTTCTATTTGTCATGATGTGGTAAGGAGTCTTTCCAACTGGTTTTGCGATGAGTATTCTATTTTGAGTATAGCAAGCAGTCCTGACAGCTTCAGCCCAAAAATTGGTTGGAAGATTTGTTTCTGCTAACATGGTTCTTGCAGCTTCAATCAGAGTCATGTTCTTTCTCTCAACAACTCCATTTTTTTGTGGAGTTCTTGGAGCTGAGAATTGGTGAGTGATCCCATTTTCTTTGTAGAATTCACTTAATGTTACATTTTTGAATTCTGTTCCATTATCACTTATTATGGCTACAACAGGTGTAGGGCTTTTATCCAATCTTCTCAGGTTTTTAATAATAACTTCAGGAGCTTCATCTTTTGAATGCAAGAATTCAACCCAAGTATATTTGGAGAAGTCATCAACCATGACAAGTGCATATCTTTTCTTGGACGTGGACATGCCATTTCCTGGTCCAAAAAGGTCCATGTGAATCAATTGCAGTGGTTTGGTGATTGAGGTGAATTCTTTACTTCTGTGACTTGACTTCTTCATTTTTCCCTTTTGACATGCCTCACACAATCCTTCTATGCAGAATTCAAGTGAGGGCAGGTCTCTCACTAATTCTCTTTTGACTAGAGAAATAATATTTTTGAAGTTTAAGTGAAACAGTCACTTGTGCCAAAGCTAGCTTTCATTTTCTGAGGCTTTAGTATTGAAACAACAAATTCTTTCCTTGTTTGCAGAGTCCAAGTCTGCTACAAATAGGCTTCCTTTCCTTACTCCTTGTAGAGCAATCTCTTTGGTCTTTCTGTGTGATATGAGGCACAATTCTTTGTCAAACTCCATCTTCAAATCTTTGTTGCAGAATTGAGTGATGCTGAGTAGATTATGTTTCAAACCACTGACCAAAGCTACATCTTCAATGACAACATTTCCATGAATCAATTTGTCATATCCCATGGTGAAACCAATACTATTGTCTCCAAAGATTACCATTGGATCATCCTACTCCTTGAAGTGTGATAGCAGGGCTTTGTCACCAGTCATATGCCTTGAACATCCACTGTCCAAGATTCACATGACCTTCTTTTTACCTGTGCCCTGCAAACACAAACAAATCAAGTTTTCTTTGGTACCCAAACTATGTTGGGTCCTTTTAATTTAGCTGCATACATGTCATTTGATTTCTTTACTGTCCTAGTCCCATTGTCATGCATCTCTACAGTTTTCTTATTTTGATTTTTAGTAAAATTTGTACTTCCTGAACTAAATGCATTTCTTGGTGACAATGATTGTTTTCTTTGATTAACAAGACTAGCAGTTTTAGGCCTAGAGGTGTTGATGTTTAAGTTTTGACTTATGCATACATTAATAAACTGTTTTCTGAGCCTAAAACAAGTGTTCATGATATTCATATTACATGGCATGCAGTCAAATTTATCATAGAATTTATGATCATCATGCATCAAAGGTTTGACATATCCACAAGCATACTCAGAATTATTGACAACAGGCTTTTTGCACAAATGAGTGAGGTGATTAGTTGATCTACAATTTTTGCAAACTTTTCTAGGTGCATTGTGAACATGTGCATAATTATTGTTCTTGTTTATGCCAATTTTACCATTTATGTTTAGTCTTTTCTTTTTAGCATGCATGGTATCAATTTCCTGTATTTTGTGTTCTATTTCACCCTGAACATGTGTGGGCTTGATTTTGATTGTTGACTTTTCTGGTTCAACACTAGGCCCATCAATTTCAACTATTTTGACATCCTCATCATTCAACTGTTGTTTGATGACCAAGCTTATTTCATCAAACTCAACTGTTGACTTTTTAAAAATAGGATCCTTGACATTTTTCAAAATCTGAGCATTTCCAAGAATTTCAGTTTTCTTGCCTTTTGTTGAAATAGATTTCTTTTTCTTGAGAGTGTCATATTCAAAACCAATCCCAATCCTAGAATTTTTATTATGCTTCTCATGGAATTCTTGAACAATAATGAATGAGTTTTGGTAATATCTTAGTTTCAATTCATTCTCAAAAATCTGTTCTTTAAGAAATTTTTCAATTTGTTCAGAGTAAATAACTTGTTTTTTGAGATACTCATTCTCTTGTTTCAAGTTTTCCAGAGTTATCAAGGACAATTCTAAGGTCTCATTCTTAGCAATCAGTTCATCATTAGCTTTTAGCAATCTAGCAATTTCCTCATATGCAGCAGTCATACTAGTATGAATAATAAACATTTCAATGCTCAATTCTTCAACAGTTTTCTTATACTGAGAGTTTGACATATCAATTGAGACTAATGAGGGTACCTGAGTGTTTGAGGAAGATTTTCCATCATGTGAGTTAGCCATGAGAGCCAAATTTCCATATTCATCATCCTTATCTTCATCTGTGTCATCCTAGCATTTTCCTTCAACTATGTAAGTCTTTCATGTCTGCTTTTTGAGAAGTGCTTCATACTTGGCTTCCAGTTCCAAGTATTCTTTGTCCTTCTTGATTGGTTTAGGTTTTCTACACTCTTTTGCAAAGTGTCCAAGCTCATTATAGTTATAGCATCTTATTTTAGATCTATCAACTATTCCCGTTTTATACCCTCCATTGGGGTTGTTTCTTGTTGGAGCTTTTCCTTTGCTTGAAGAGTTGAAATTTGGTCTTGGTTTGAAACTTTTGTTTTTCTTAAATCTTAAGTTTCCAAATTACTTTGTCATGAAGGCCATGGTTTTGTTGTCCATTCTTTCAAGCTCTTCAATAGTGTAGAACTCTTCTTCACCTGATTCACTCTTGACAGATCCTTTTTATCTTGTTCATGTTGTTCAAGTTCTTCAATCTTCAGTTTCTTACTTGTACCAGTCTTCTCAGTTCTTGTTGGTTCATTTGCAACCAAGGCACTTGAAAGATTAGCCATCTTTCCTCTATTTGCTAAAATGGACTTCTTTTGATAGAACTCCAGTTCACATGTCTTTAAAATTCCATAGAGGATTTCAAGTGGAAGTTTTGTTAGATCTCTCTCTTCTCTAATTACAGAGATTTTGTGCTCCAAATGTTCTGAGAGAGTCAACAAAAACTTCATGTTCTTCTCCTTTGTTTCATAGTACTTTCCATTGAGTTGAAGGTTATTGATGAGTTTGTTGAATCTTTCAAACACCTCAGTTATGCTTCATTTTATTTTGACATGAAATCCTTATACTGTGAGACAAGAAGTTGCCTCTGGTTGTCTCCTACCTCTTCAGTTCCTTCACACAGAATCTCTATGGTTTCCCATATATATTTTGCAGAAGTGCAGTTGACAATGTTATTGTACATGACAATGTCTAGAGATTCTATGATTATAAGCATTAGACTATTGTCGAGTGACACCTTCTCTTTCTCTGTGTCTGTCTACTGAGATGGATCTTTGGGTATACATGTTGCAGGTATCACTTCAGAGCCACTGGTAGTTTCAGGAACCAATTTTACTGGCATAAATGGACCATTCTTCAAGATTTCTGGATACATAGAGTTGGCAGCCCTTATGAACATTAACATCTTCTTTTTCCATAGGTTGTAGTTTTCTCTGTCAAAAGGAGGAATCTTTATACTGCTCAGCTTCTAAGAACTCATTTTGATCTTCAAACTGTATGTATGTTAATAACATGTGCTCTGATACCACTTATTAGGAATTAGAGTTACAGAAGTTTATAGAGTGGGGGGTGAATGTATAACTTCAAATTCTTTTGCCATTTAATTTTGATGAACTGTTTGATAATGTTTGTAGCTTTGTCAATTCACAGAAGTTTACTTAAACATAAATGCGGAAATGTAAGAACACAGTGAATTAACTTTCAATCTAATTTTGTATTAGAATGAATCTACTACAATCTGAAATTCAAAGTGAATTTCAACTTCTTGTTCTTGAAGATAATAAGGTGTATGTTTTTAAAGATCTTCATGATACTCTTTAACTAATGAGGCTATGCATTACTATATAGACAACATGTCCTATGAAACATGCACTCACTAATTAATTAAGCTAAAACTAGAAATAGACAAAAAACAACTTTACATTCGACTACTATCTATTTCTAGCTAACACACACTGTGATAGTTCTTTGCTTCCAGCCTTATCCCTTCTATCATTTGTCTTGTTTATCTTCTAAGCTTCATTGTAGACTTGTCTCTATCATCACAGGTTTGACAGAGCTTCAGAATCACTTGTCTTATTCTTCTGCAAATCTCCTTGAATTTAGCCTCTTGAATCATTCGAATACTCAGCTTCATTGCACTTCGAGAAATCATGATATTGACTTCTCGATGGAGTACTTTTGAAACTTCTCGATTAGTCTTGTCTTGTTACTTCTCGAATGCCTTAGACTTCTCGATTAAATATGGCTTTGATGACTTCTCGATTGGACTAGACTTCTCGAATGAACTAAACTTCTCGAATGATCAATCAGCACAGACTTCTCGATTGATCCAATTCCTCATACTCCTCGAATGGTTCAATGGCTTACTTCTCGATTTGTTTTCTGGACTTCTCGAATGTATAACATTTTCACACTACTCGATTGGCTTTAGTTCCTTGACTTTTCGAATGAGCACTTCTCGATCAAATACTGAACCAAGATGTGTTTTGAGACTTCTCTACCAGTTACACATTTTTGACTTCTCGATTGTATAACATTTTCACACTACTCGATTGGCTTTCGTTCCTTGACTTCTCGAATGAGCACTTCTCGATCGAATACTGAACCAATGAGTGTTTTGAGACTTCTCTACCAGTTACACATTTCTGACTTCTCGAACAGCTATTTGCCTTAGAAGAATTCTCAGACTGCATTCCTTATTCTTGAAGAAGTCTTCTTTGTCTAGATGCATGATTCAACTTGAATCTTATATCAGACTTTATTCTTTGACTTTAATTACAACTTGGAATTACAATTTGATCATACTTCTATCTGCAATAGTACATTAAAGTATCTAAGTCACCAACCTAATACATAAGTTCTAAATTTGTTGCAACAAGACAAGTAATCATACATAGTAGGCTTCATTTGGTCCAATACTATACCCATAGTTATAACAAGGATTCTCAAAATAGGTACTAAATAGGCAAGTAATGTTAGCCTATAGGAAGATGGATTGGTTACCATATCCTCCTTAACTCCGCTAGACCTACTACATGGCCACTTACGCTACATAAATTCCAATCCAATAGAGCAACCGAAATCAAAGGTATGCTTAATTTTAAATATAGACCATATCCTCGTTATTTACTATGATAAAACTGGATATGATGTATTAATTATAATCAACTTCTAATATTTGGGGTACTATCAACTAACTCTGTTTGCACAAAAAATAATAGGAATCATAAATAGTTTTGAACAATAACTATTTATCATGATACGAATAAATGAAACAGTAAAGCAAAAGTGTTTAGGATGATCAAAGAAGAAATACTTGTGTGGTATATAAGCTAGTAAAATAAGCTGACTAGATGCTGATAAGCTGGTAACTAAACTGAACCTCTGTGTGTTACTTCACTCGTCTCTACAAATATAATATTCTATTTTAGACAGCTAGATAGACATGCAGTGCTAGGTATTCCTCTATCTAATGATATAGTGTCTAGCCATACGTTGTATCAATATCGACTAGTAATTAATAAATAAGTAGCATCAATTAGTAAGCAAGTAGACACGTAATTCATATAGCAGATAAGACTCATTAACAAAAGATCAATCAAATAATAAATAGAAGTCTCCAAAATATTTTTTGGGTCAAAGTGGATAATTATTATCCCCTCTAGATAATTATTGGATATCCAACATATTTTATAAAATATTAATCCGGGTTTATAAATAAATTTGGGACTTTAAACTATTTTTATCACTTCTAGATTATTTTTAGGGTCTCAAACAAATTTGTTTCATTGAAAACGGGTAAAAGAATTATTGAATAAATAAATACTAAATAATTAAAAATAAATAAATCATTTTTATTTTTAAAAATAATTAAATCCAATTATTTCTAATTATATTTAAATAATATTTAAATAATTAAATTAATTGATTAAAGTAAATTAATCAATTAATTAAATTATTATCTAAATAAATTAAAATAATTAAACCGAATAAATTTTGAAATCAAAATCATTTATTTAAGTTTTAAAAACATTTTTCAAATTAAAGAATAATTTTTAAAATAATGTTTGGGTTTAAAATCAATTCTTGAAAATAAGAAGTATTTTTAAACCCAAAAACATTTTTGGAAAAGGGCTAGGAGTGCCAACTCAATGAAGGGGATGACCCGGGAGTTGAAGAACAGCCGCCGAACTTTGGCCGGAAAATTGCCTAGAATCCGGAATCCGGCCGGTCATTGGAGTCGAGCCAACCTCCGATCGGTCCGATCCTCACCAAAAATCCCTTCGTTTTCTCCGATTTTAGTACCAAAAGAAGCCCCAACAACTCAGCAACTACAATAGTAACACAACCAAGCCAACAGCAATCAAACAGAGCCGTAGCCCCGTCGTCCGTCCACCTCAATGGAGAAGACGACGGCCGAAGCTTTTCCGGCGTGCCAAAACAGCCCTAACCGATGCAATATACACACCTACACACTCTTGGACACTCGTACAACACAACTGTGGTACCAGAATCGAGAACCGAGCTACATAGCTTCGATTCCGGCCACCGATTACAAGTCCGGTGATAATCCGGCGAATCACAAATCAAACACCAAAAATCGAATTAAAAATATGAATGAATTCGCAAGACTACGATCTACACAGCCACGATTACCCCATAATATGAAATAAAAATTTATTATTTTCAAAATATTTATAATTTTGGAAAAATCTAGGCTCTAATTTGATTTAATGCTATTTTACCCCATAATTAAAATAAAGAACCCAAAAATTATTTTTATGAGATAAAATATAAAAATATTTAGTTTTGAAATAATACAATATATATATATATATATATCAAAAATCCCTAAAAATTATGAATGTTTCAAAAATAATAAAATAAAATAATTTTGAGGATTTTACTATTTTCATAAAAATAAAGGTAACAAAAATAAGGCCTCAAAATATCTGTAGGGGTTGGGTTCGATAATCAAAAATCGAAATAATCTTATTCTAACGAAATAAAAATTACAGAAAAATAAAATAAAACATTTTATGTTACACAGAAGTCACATAACACATAACAGATAATTTTCCTATTTAATAAAAATCCTAACACAAATAAATAAATTAAAAATAATCTAAAATACAATCAATTATAATAAAAGCATATTTACATATTATAAAATAAAAAAAAATTCCCCGATCGTTACATATACTATTGGTTTTATGTTGGCATCAAAAACTTGTATTGAAAATATTAATTTATCATGAGTTGGTAATTTATCGATTATCAATTAATCGAGGTTTTAATGTATTTAAAAGAAAAGTATTAAAAGATATAGAAAAAGAATAATAAATATATTAATTCTATTTCAATTAATACAAATAAAAATATAATAATAAAATCATACATAATATTAAATATAAAATAAAAATATTATTGAGAGAAAAAAATAAAAATTATTACTATTAATATAATATATATTAGAATGTTACTATATTATTAATATTATAATTCAAAAACTATACACTTATAACTAATGTAAGTTATTTAAACCAATTTATATCATACATTTATTAATATGAGTTAAAATATAATAATATTTTGTAAATATTATTTAAAATTATATTAATTATTAAAATATAGAATAAAAATTATTATTAAGATATAAAAAAATTTATATAATATTATAAAATTCCCTGCATAGCACGGATAGTAAACTAGTATTCAAGACAATATTAAACTAGATCTGAAACCAAGATACAAATTCAATTCGAAAAATACAATTCCGATAAGGGTTTTTCAGATTCGGATCAATTTTAGATTGATCCTAAATTTATCCGAAAATATCGGGTCGGTTTTGGGTTGATTTCAGGTTATCCAAAACTCACCCGAAATGATCCGATATCATATATTTATAATTTAAATATGTAAATATTTTATAATTTATATATCAAATTATTTTTTAATTATTATTTAAAATAACTTTTATAATTAAAATAATTTATATTCATTAAACCCAGAAGTACGTATTATGTACTTTTTTCAGTGACTTATTTTTTTTATTTTTCTATTTTGATAAAAGTTATCTATATTATATAAATTACTCATAAGTCATTTTTATTTTTATTTATATATTTTTTAAAACTCGTAAGTCACCTATAAGTCAAAATTATCCAAACATACATTTTAGAGCCTGTTTGGCTCAACTTAGGTAATTTTGACTTATAAGTGACTTATGAGTTTTAAAAAATATAAAAATAAAAATAAAAGTGATTTATGAGTAATTTATAACATATAGATATCTTTTATCAAAATAGAAAGAAAAAAATAAGTTACTGAAAAAATATCTGATACGTACTTCTGGCTTTAAGTCAGTTTCTGGCTTATTTCTGACTTTAAGTCAGCTTCTGACTTATTACACAAACAGACATTTTTCAGCAAAGTCAAAATAAACTATAAGCTCATTTAGCCAAACAAGCTCTTAAACTCCCGAATTATCACTTTAAGACACTTTAAATCATAAGTCACAATTTTAAGCTTATTCGGGCTCTAAATCAAATTGGTCAATTGTTCAATTGTCCAATTCGTACACACATACGAAGTCCTAAATGGCTAAACTACACAGAAGTAAGTCCAGAGTAACATAAAATAGGCCGATTTGGGCCTCACCAAGCGAAACAAAACAGGCCCAAAACAAGAAAATCCCAATCTATCACCGTATCATAAAACCCTAGCCGAGAGAGAGAGGGGCAAGTAGTTTAAAGGGTTTTACAAGTTCAGAGAGACTCAGAGAGAGAGAGAGAGAAAGCAGCTATGCCGAAATCAAAGCGTAACAAAGCAGGTTGGTTAATAAAATCTCTGTGTTCTATCTGTTTTCGTTAATTCATGTTTGGTTGCTTATTAGTATTACATACACACACATATATATGTATATATTTTAATTGATGAATTGATTACAGTGACACTGTCCAAGACTAAGAAGAAAGGGAGAGAACATAAAGAGACAATAGTGAGTTCAATAAGGGAGGCTGTTGAAACATATAACTCTGTTTATGTTTTCAATTTTGAGAATATGAGGAATCTTAAGTTTAAGGAATTTAGAGACCACCTTAGATCCACTAGCAGGTATATACATACATGCATATATTCATTTATGTATACTCTTTCTCGATTCATTGTTTTTATGGTAATGCTTCATTTTCTTCGTATTTAATGATTGCTGAACTTGTTATCTTGCTCGATATAATGTGTTGACCTTATAATTAAGGTTTAATTATGGACTATGTTGGAGTTCAAGTATTTTTTTTTAAAATGAAATTTTGATGGAGGTACAAAAGACATGCATGTTGATAATGTATTTTTTTGTTAAAGATTTTATTTTTATTTCATTTTTGTTTGGAAGTGAATTTTTAAAGTTTGTTGAGGGTAATTGATGTTGCGGATTGTAGGATTGTTGTGTTGTTACAATAAGTTTTGTATGTGTCAGATTTTTTCTCGGATCAAACAAGGTGATGCAGGTGTCTCTTGGACGATCTATGGGGGATGAGATTAGGACTGGACTTCACAAAGTTTCTAAGGTATGAAGTGGCCATTTTATAGTTATATGTAGGTACTGTCTATAACAATATGAAACTATTTCTCTTATACTATTTATTGTTGTTTTCAGCTTCTTAGAGGGGATTCTGGTCTCTGCTGTACTAATTTGCCTAAAGAAGAGGTGGAAAAGTATGTCTTCTCCTACCTTTATATTCAACTTAGAAATCCACTTTTCTGCACTATCATATCCTGTTTGGATGGATGCATAATTACGTCTTGCTTATAAATATTCCTCTAGGATCTGGAGGCCATCATCTTGTTCAATAAAGTGGCTCTGTGCTTTCTCATTGTTTTACATTTCCATTAAAGTTACTATAACAGATCTTTGTACATGTTGGTTCACTTAACATGTCAATACGTCGGTTGTTCGCATATGGGTAGCTAGTATATTATATTGTGATGAAGTGTTGTCAAGGCACCTTGTGGTGTTGAAGTTTTCACTGTTTTTAAACTCCTTCACCCTTTGTTCATGTTCTTTTTTAACAGAATATTCAATGAATATGAAGATTATGATTTTGCAAGGACTGGTAGCATTGCAACAGAAACGGTAGAATCTCTTCATTTGTGTACATACGCGTCATATAAGACTTTAAGTTGGAAGTCTGTCTCAACAATACTTGAGGCCGTAGGATAAATTTTGAATATAGGCCCTTGTATGTAAATTTCTTTTTATGATTTGAGTAAAAGTAAGATATCAAATGAAATGTAGTTTATATTCTTGATTTTTATGGGCCCCTAAATTATTTTCATTTGGTAGCATCTCACATATGTATCTATATACATTTTTAAATGTTATAAATTTTTATGCTCATAAATGTTTGCAGAGTCCTAAATATTTGAAATCCCTATAGAAAGCTTTTTTCCCTATAGAAGAGCCTGCCCAAATAACTTCAAAAAACTCAATTTTAATGTTATTTTTTAAAGCAATTACTGGTTTTGATCAACTGCACAAACTGTGTATGACATTTACAACCGCTATACTATACATTCTAGATGTTGAAAGAGAAACTATGAGTGTCTGATTTATTCATGATTATAGTATACATTTGCTATACTCAGAATGAAAATGGGTTTGAAACATACATCCTTGAAATGTGCAAAATGTATAAATTTTCGCTGAATAGATTTCCAAAGTAATTTTAAACAAATTTCTTCTCGTACTTTTTACTATATGTAATGTATTACAAGTATGTTTTCTGTAAATTCGAAAAAATCATTTTACATGCAATAATATTTATGCTACTGTTGACTTAGGTTGACCTCAAGGAAGGTCCTCTTGACCAATTCACTCACGAAATGGAACCCTTTCTACGAAAGCAAGGGATGCCTGTTAGGTTAAACAAAGGTGCTCTCTCTCCCCCTCTCCCCCTCTCCCTCTCCCTCTCCACACAAAAATATGTTTTGGCTTATTATTAGTAGTATAATTTTGGGGAACAGGTGTGGTGGAGCTAGTTTCAGATTTTGTTGTCTGTGAAGAGGGAAAACCAATATCACCCGAGTCATCTCGGATTCTGGTTTGTTTTTTTACCTTTAAATCTTTAACTTTTACATGCCCTCTCCTTTTGTTTGTACTTGTGCTTTATTTATAGTGTTTCTATCTATAGCATCAGTTGTATTTTTTACCTATACAGTTAGTAAGCACATATATATATCTATGTTATGTTCTCTTTATTATAACCTCGATTTATACAAGATTGTGCGTAAACAAAATAATAATGGAAAAGGAAGTCTGAATTATTTATTTGTTTGGGACACAAAGCAGCAAGACTAAAATTCAGAGTTTGTTTCCTGGTGCTGTTAAATGTTTTTAATTCCGTGTATACTGCAAGCTGCAAGTTTTTAATGAGTTAACCAACTTCTGTTATGCAGCGTCTTCTAGGGATCAAGATGGCTACCTTCAAGCTTCACCTAATATGTAGGTGGAGCCCTGAGGATTTTGAAGTTTACAAAGAAGGTTTGGACGGCTCAGATATTGAAGCCTCATAGATGCTTTTGCAACCATAACAAGTGATATGTTTTCTGTACCATGGAATCTCTCTCAAAGTCTGGTATTAAGGTGGTGAGACATAATGCTCGAGATATGTGGGCATAGTGTAGTTCATTTTAGATATACATCTGGCGGCTGATTAAATTTTGTGTAACATCCATGGCGAGAATAATTATTATNGTGTAGTTCATTTTAGATATACATCTGGCGGCTGATTAAATTGTGTAACATCCATGGCAGCTATCAATGCCCCTTTTGACAATCGTTGTACCTGTTTTTTAGTTAAAAATACCTCAGTAAAGAAACTTTATTTGATTCCTATCTCTAAATTACAATATTTCTAAAGTTGTGACCTGTTGCTTCAAATTTGCTTTTATGGTAATTATTTCCTTTCTGGTAAGCAATTATTTATTGACGTGTAAAATTTCACCACAAACTGTGTAAAGTTTAAGATAAATATTAGTATTGCTTTTAACATTGTATAACTTTCTTGCTCAGTAAAAAGATCTTCATCCTTGTTGATATATTTGGAAAATATGCACATGATAGAAGGGGGAAACTGTGTCTTTGATTCGTATCATCAATTTTCCGTTGCTGTTAACATTCTCATTACAAGTCAGAACAGAGTTATAGGATAAACCAGGCCTAAAGCACGTGTACGTATTCCCCATCTATGAGCGTGTCTGCTAATGTTTTGTCAGCAAGGAGTCTACTCATAGGATTTGAATACTGATTCTGTGCGGAGTAGATTCGTCAATTTAGTACATAATACTAAAACTAAATGACACGAAAATTAAATCTAGTATTTGTATTTTAATTTTAAGCATACGGTTTAGATTTAGTGTCATGTTTGGATATCTTAGAGTANCAAACTGTGTAAAGTTTAAGATAAATATTAGTATTGCTTTTAACATTGTATAACTTTCTTGCTCAGTAAAAAGATCTTCATCCTTGTTGATATATTTGGAAAATATGCACATGATAGAAGGGGGAAACTGTGTCTTTGATTCGTATCATCAATTTTCCGTTGCTGTTAACATTCTCATTACAAGTCAGAACAGAGTTATAGGATAAACCAGGCCTAAAACACGTGTACGTATTCCCCATCTATGAGCGTGTCTGCTAATGTTTTGTCAGCAAGGAGTCTAGTCATAGGATTTGAATACTGATTCTGTGCGGAGTAGATTCGTCAATTTAGTACATAATACTAAAACTAAATGACACGAAAATTAAACGAAAATTAAATTTAGTATTTGTATTTTAATTTTAAGCATACGGTTTAGATTTAGTGTCATGTTTGGATATCTTAGAGTACACGAAAGTACACGAATAGATATATTTATATTTAAATATTAATTTTTAAATATAGATACATGTATATTTATTTATATAACTATACATAATTTTATAATTCTGTATGTAAATATGATGCAAATATATATTTGTAAATATATACTTAAAAATATAATATATTTATCAATTTATTTATATATACTTTTTTAATATTGCATGAAAATACGATACGAAAAGTACACAATATGAATGTGCACGAATATAAAAATACACGAAGTTTAAATAAGTCGTGTTTGGATTAAAAACGCAAAAATACATGACATGTCATGTTTGAATTTAACAATTTTTTTTTTGACTAATTTGTCTTATAGCCTTACAAATGAGTATCTGTTCTAAAGAAATTCTCGGGGTGAGCCAGGATCGAACCCAGGACGACAGAGATAAGCCCTCAAACACTTGGGTTATCCAACCGTGCTCTTGAATTTAACAATTTAGTATACGCGAAGAACGACAAATTGCCAGGTCCCGTNGTCTTCCGGCAGAGCGACAAATATATGAACTTATAACACATTGTTCACTACCACGTATGCAACATCTATGATTGGGTGGAAATGATATCTATACACACTAATTATTAATATGTAGCAACTTTTGTAGGTGATGTGATATTCATGATGCAACCTGGCCAACGGGTACCAAGACCCTGAATATATGTATACATCTGACAAATATAGTCTAGATTCTAGAAATTGTATACTGCCACTAAAATTTGACACCTGAAATTTTAATAGGGTTCAGTTTTTAAGTATTAACAGTACCGGTGATTTGAAAACACTTGTATCTATTACCAATTTACGTTGTGAAAGAGAAATAAGCTCCACATAGTCAAACAAAACAAAAAAAAGTTCATGTATGATTAGATGACATATCAAGAGCCAAGTCGCATTAACCTATTCTTCTCCTTAAAGAGTGACAAATTAGCAAGAAATAAGCTATGCTTACACTAAAACTGCTCAAGGAAAGCACACATTTGTTTTAGAAGTAGCAGACAAACAAAGATTGTGATTATTTCAAAGAAGATATCACACTAGTGGCTGTTACATGCATAACGTATTTACCTTCTTTTTTAATGCTCGTATTTTTTTATCGATATCAGGAACAGGATCTTCTGAACCCAAAGGCTCTAGTGGATTTGGCGGAGCAATAGCTGCAGAAGAATTTGTAGCAATATTTAAATTGTTCAACTCCGAGGTTACCACCTCAACAGCCGGTGCTTGATTTGAATCTTCAACAGATGAAATGTCATCTTTGTTCAAATTCTTATCGAGGGCAGCCTGCTAGAGTAACAAGTGAAATTTAATATCATGATGTAAACACAAGTGTACGAAGTAATGTTCAGATGAAAGTGGTTTGTTGGACAAAAAGTATACACAACTTCTTTATATACAAACACATACAACAACTATTAATTTCTGCTACTAGTTCACATTTTTAAATGTTTCTTATTTTTCACAACATTTTTATTCAATTAATTATAATATGATCGACCTTAGAATAATTTTTATGGACCTGTGTGTCACCCTCAGGTTGTAACCTAAGGTTAGAATGATTCCTTATGTAAATCCAGAGGGGTACAAATTTAAAAGTTCAAACAAGCGCAAGAGTCATTTTTAGGTTCAACTACAAAATATAAACAAGATGAGCATTCTATCATTGTCAAATTTAAAACTAGTGAAAATAATTCTAATGTGTACGTTATACACTAAACGAAACATGCTACTTACATAAAAGAGTCAAACATAATAGAAAAGGGTCACTAAAACACGAATCATAATCAACCAATTCTAACAACTTAAACTTTGTCTCTTTCTTTTTATCACCTTTACCAATGAGATTATTGTTGTATTTGTGGTTGTTAATATATTTGAGGGTAATTTAAGTCTTCGAACATAAAATTGCAAGCTTTAAGCTTTACGTATCTCTTTATCGTCTTTGTGCATTCTTTAGGTATCAAATTCCGTCTCTCTTTATTGTCTATCAAATTAGTGTTGTTTAACATTTTGGGGTAATATAAGTCTTTCGAGCATAAAATTGCAAGCTTTAAGCTTCACGTAAAGTCACAATATACCTGTAAACGCTTTTCCTTCTTTCGTTCATTTCGTTTAGCAGCCTTGGTCTTAGGTTTCGTATCCGATACTGGATCACAACCAGGCGGCATTCCCTCTAAAGACTCCATCTCTTTCTTCCACTGACCTCAATCAATCATAAACATACACAAATCATAACCCACTTAAAAATCTTCAATATTCAAATTCATTTACTAATACTAATCACAACCCACATTACAAAAGAGAGAGAGACATACGAGGGCGCCTTTGGATTGATAAATAGCGACTTCATCTTGAGGAACATAACCAGCCCTAATTCTGATGGGTTTACGGAGAGTACCGTCGGGTCTTCGGGTCGGCCCGACTATCCGCTCTCCTTCTTTGAGGGTTTTACTCACTTGGGCTGCTAATTTGTTCGCCTCTTCTTCTCTAGCCATACCCAACCTTTGATAGAGACACAATTACACACCAGTCACCACCACCTAAACGTGAATTAATTTGGTTGAGGGAGTGTAAAGTAATTGTAATGACTAAATGTAAAGCTAGTGTTTTTTTAAGTACTAGCAAAATGCCAAGCACGGTGTTTTTTTTAAAATTTTAAATTTTAATAAGAAAATAGAGAAAATAGAATAAAATTATTATATAATTATTATTAAATGAGTAAGGTTGGCATATGAGGGGAAAATTATTATTACGATTTATATATGTATAAAATAAAATTAAATATATAATTTCATAATATTATACTGATTACAATAAAATTAATTACATGTTTTCGTATTAAAATATCTAAACATTCTCAATGCCAATGTTAAAATATATATATAAATGAACAAAAATGAGATTCGTGCCTAACAATATTATTAATATTAACTGTAAACTTTATAAAATCTAAAGAATTTTAAAATCCAGACCAATAATTTATACTTCATACGTAATAACACGTACATTTTTAAAACAAACCAAAAGTTTATAATTTTTTCAAAATTAAAACTTTGTTTAGATGATATATTTCATAATCAAGAAAATTTTTGGAATGAATTTTCCGGCCAATCCTTCAAAATTATGATAAACATCATGGAACTCCCACATAAAGCATTCTTCATTCTCCTTTATGATTGGAAATTAATAAAATATAAATATAAATTTTGGACACGATAAAGACATGTGAACAAATATAGACATAAATGTTTATAAATTAAATAATTGAATAAATAACTTAATACTCGAAGAATTATTCTTGTAGACTTTTTTAAATGTTTTCTTCTAAACACTTCTTGAATTCTCCTAAATCAGTCTTTCCCAAGAAAGGGTACACCAAAACTCAAACTCTTGAGTAAATCTTTCACACTTTAATTATATAAGGTGCATGACCCTCTTCCTCTTCATAGTCTCTTCCGTTAACATTTTTAAATCCACCCAACTTTCATAACTTCATAATGCCATCACTACTCCACAAAGCATGATGTCAGTCTTCTCTACTTTGTTACATCTCAAATAACTTGCATCCATCCTCTGCGACAAAGAATATGATTAGTACTTAGTAGGCATTCAATTGTATAGTTTCTAAATAAAGTGTTTTACCTTGGATGGAAAGTTGAGGTTCCATAAATATCGTCACCAATTTTCCGACTTCTTCATATCAGAACCTTCAATCATCTCCCACAAATACAGCTTCATGAGATTGCATCCTCCCACAAAATCTCACTCATCTAGAAAAGCTCCATGTGAATAAATTAATACAGCTTATAAATAAAACTAATTTTGAGAAAATATAAGATATTTGTATTATATTACTTTAATATAGTGCCTCAAACTTGTAGACTTGTAGGTAGTATGATAAGGAGGTATAGTATGAATACAATAAAACATAAAATGACCTTGGATGATCCATGAGTATAAACATTGTTCCAAAAATCATTAAAACCATAAAAATTCATGAAGATAAATTAGAAATGAAAAGAAATATGATGGGATAAATCAATATTAGTGAAGTTGGATACCATAATATATGAGAATATCATTTTGTATCTACTATCACATCACTATAATAATGTAAATATCTATATCCGGTACATATATTAGAAAGAGAGATGAGTTTTAATTGTAATTGCATTAGTTAATAAATGTAAATATCTATGTCTCTCCATACATATATTAAAAATGGAGATGTGATAGGCTTTGACTGCATCCATTTGTGCGATTTCATTTTCAATAATAGAAAGTCTGTCAATTCCTATATTGGGATTCATGGCTATTTATTTTTTTCTCGTAAGTGTCCTTTGCTCTGTGCCTAATAGAGACAGAAAGAATCTTCTATTATTTATAAGCATTGGAGGCCCTTAATCGAAATTGCATTAGTTAACAAATATTTAGCTGAACGTATTCCATTTTTCATCCTCTCATCGGATCC
>QRFB01003999.1:29460-46226 GCA_008931105.1 Oenanthe javanica | reverse complement strand
CATATTAAGAAGTTAGAACATACAAATTATTTTCCATTTGTATTCATATTAATTACATTGATTAAGATAGTTTCAATGCATAATTTGAATGAGAAGTATATTACATTAATTACCAATATGAGTACCAATACTTTAATTAAAAGGTTATTTTAGAAATTTACCTATAAAATTGCATTGAAAAGAAATAGTGGACATGTATTATGAGACAATTTTTTTTCTCAAAATTGACNTTTTTCTCAAAATTGAATACTAATTTGGGATGTAGGGAGTAGTACTTAATGTGTGCTCATGCTTACATACTAAAAATACCCTTTTATTAATCACAGATATTTTGGGGATGAAATTAATCGTAGTTCCCATTTTACTTCATTTTTCTTGGCAAAATGAAGTTATTGACTCTCTTACACAACTTCGTGGTGTTGAAATGTAGCTTAACGCTGCGATCTCT
Source organism: Oenanthe javanica (assembly GCA_008931105.1). Lineage (NCBI taxonomy): Eukaryota > Viridiplantae > Streptophyta > Magnoliopsida > Apiales > Apiaceae > Oenanthe > Oenanthe javanica. Next base: position 45,778 of record QRFB01003999.1, on the reverse strand, counting down.
ATAGAACTTCTTTTACTACTTTCTTGCTCATATAATCATAAGACTTAACAATCACTTTAAAGGGTATAGTAGCTTGAAGCATACTATACTTACATTCTTAAAGCTGATGCACAGTTTATAGAAAACGTTTTACTTGTATTAAATAAATGATTTTTTTTAACCAAAGCAAATATATACTGTAGTTCTCATTCTGAGATTTGAAAGAAAGGAAAAGGAAAGCTTGCACATGGATTATTTAGTCAAGCTTGTAGAATGACAACTTGACAAGTCATGAAATGTCAAATATGGTCAAAAACATTTATGTAGGAGTCAGACTACAATGTTGTCTTTAAAATTCTTTGCAAAAAGTAGTTGAACATGAATTAATTAATCTCGGGAATCAGTCATGAGATGTACTAGTAGAATTGGAGGATGATGGCATTGTGTGTCTATATAAAGGCACTGCATGGACAGAGCAAGACTCACAAAAGCTAGAGTGAGAGACGAGCTTTGGTTGTTTAAATTAGGGTTTTTTTCCTCTCTAAAGCTCAATTTTATTCCTATCTCCATACATTTCTTATGTGTTTCATAGCTAGCTTGGTGTCCAACAAGACTAAACCCTAATTAAGTTTTTCTTCGGCAGGTTCCATTAAAATCACCCGGATTAAGGAAGCTTTCTCCTTTGAGGGGTATGTTGTCTGGCTCGAGGACATCAACGCGTTATTACATGTTAATCATAATGCCTATTATATGATAACATAATACTATTGTTGTGATCAAGTGTTGGTGTCGTCGGACCAGGCTTCATTCCCCTCAGTTGTTGCTTCCATTTTTACCACCAAGATTCTGTTAGATTTCTGCGACAAGTATATATATTCGATCATGGTGCTTTTCATCAAAGGTTAATTCGTTCAATATACAATTACATATTGCATTTAAGTATGAAATATATTTCTCTAAATTTATATACACTCTTGGCTCATATATTGAACTACTAATACATAGTAGTTTTTGCACACTGTTATGTTAGCTAGCTTGTAGAGGTTAATTAACAAGGTTAATTGCAGTTAATCAAATTTAATTGTTGAGGTTTAACAAAGATGCCTATGCTTCGAATTCTAATACATATATATAGGATTCGGATATTTCAGTGTCTTGTACTTGAAAAATAGTACTAGTGATCTTTTTATGAGTGCATATCGCGTCTACAGGCCCGCCCTCTGTCCATTTTGATCATGACATGACTTATTTACTGCATGTTGTTCTTACATTAATAACATATCAAGATTGAATTGTCACATTTACTAGGGAAGGCAAAACATTCATGTTATTCAAATTGCTCATCAGTAAAGCCTCTTCATCAGTTGTTGAAGCTGCACTCAATATGTACACACGGCCAGAAAAGGACACAGATCGAGTTGAAGTTTTTGTTTGTGATACAAAGAGAAGAAAGTTATCATGAATGCATGGCCATGACTGAAACTCTCTCTCAATATTTCATATTATATGAAACTGTTAGAAGGATTGTGCTCCCTCCGCTTTATTTTATAAATCGCTTTAACTTTTGACACACACTTTTAAGTGATCTGACCGCATACTAAAAATTATTATTTCCAAAATTTTCTTTTTTTGAATTAAAATATGTAATATATATTTTAATTCAAAAAAAGAAAATTTTAAAAATAATAACTTTTACTAAATTTAATTCAGTATTGTTTTCAAGTAACAAGCATTCAATACACGATGTTTGTTTAAAAGAAAACTGACAAAACTACCGCACACAAGTTTCTATAACATATATCAACAATATTTATAAAATATCTTATCATATTAAAACCATATGGGACCATTAAAAAAAACCATATGGGCTGAATCAAATATAACTGAAGCTCATATCATTACTTGGTCCAGCTAGTTGACAGAGCCCAGCCCAATAAAGATTATAATAGCCCTCTAAAATATAACAGTGGGCTTAAAGTTCGGGAAATTGTATTGTATGTGAATATTTTAGAAATTTGTTTAAGTGAATCTGACGGACCTCAGATCCCCATATCTACTTCATATATCACCAAGACAACCTAGTAATGAAACCAAATACGGATGAAGCTATATTAATTCAACACATTCTAATTTCACAAAATGGCTTGGACAAGTTATTACAATACAATATATTTTGTATAGTTATATATTTTAATTTTGAATAAGACCCTTGAGGAGTATAGATAGATTACTATACTTGAAGTTACATATTAATATTTATGAAATAATTTATCAAAATAGATGTAATTATGTCGTGAGATTTTATTACGGTCTATATATTTGCAAATAGAGGGTAGCGTAATGGTAAATCACCGGCCCACCGCCCACGTGAATTGAAAAGGGGGTGAAAAAAGTGAGAATTTTGCATGCAATGATTAGGAAGGGCAAATAACAGACGGCCCACAACATACTGAATCGGGCTCAACAAAAATATGCAAAAACCCAAAGTCAGAAAAAACGACTTTCAATAGCTTCACTCATTCAGTGAGTATTACAAATGGTAACTTAGTTGAGAATATTAAATATATACATGTATCAATATTATATTATTAAAATCGATCTATATCATAAACTCTATTGATTATAATTATGATAGAACCGCTAATATTGTATTAAACTTTTGATTATTAATCCAACATAAACACTGTAAACATTTGTGTAAGGATAAAATATATATCAATAAAACATTAATATATTCTATATGTAAATCCATTTCTAAGCAATTATCAAAAACAGTGTTATTAGTCTTATAAAACACCCTTTCGGTCTCCCTTTAGGCGATAAGGAAATAAATAATTACTAGCTTAGACCTATGGGCGGCATGAGTTTCCTTTTAAAATATAATTTATAATAATTTTATAATTAAATTTATTTATTTTTAAAATTTTATATTTTATTCAATTTAATATCAAAATATTATATATTTTCTTTTAAATTAGTTATTAATATTGATTAATAATCAAATGTTGATCATTTTATTTATAAATAATATTTAAAAATAATTTAAAATTATTTTTGTATTCGTGGGGAATCGAATCTTGAATAATTAATTAAATAATAACTAATATTTAGACATTTACTCTTTTACCTATGACGATCGAATCACATGATATTAACTCACTTANTCTATGACGATCAAATCACATGATATTAACTCACTTATTTCAATTATATATAGGATATAATGTTACGCTAAAAAGGTTTTGATTGAGCTTAGCTAGCTTAGTCCAAAAATCAAAGGTTGAACGTGAAAAAAGAGAAAACAAAACAACTTTTTAGCTAGTGGAGGAAGAGCTTATTAAATTAATATTACTAATGGGTTAGCTTGACTTGTTGTCCCAGAACTTTACATGACCCATTAACTCCGATCTGATCTGGTCTGAATAATTTATAATTCAACCCAAAAAGCTTATATTTAAGCTTTATTTATCAAGACGTGAAACTACTGTAGGCCTGTGACTGATGACAATACATACAGTAACAGCTAGCTAGCAGTGTTTTTGTATTAATACCAGAAATTTAATATAATATCAAGTTGTATTCGTTTTTAAATATACACGCACTGTTACACGTACATTTAGATAATACACACATGGGGTGATGTTCACTGTTCATATACAGTGCCAATTCTTCTCTCAATTTTTATTGATACTGATATAAATTATTATGTAACATGCGTGTCTAAATATATGCAGACATAATCATATATAAGCGTTGAGCTCATGGTAACATAAATTTATATATGTTTCTACAAATAATTGACGTAAAAAGAGAAATTTTAATATTTCTAACCAATCACCGGAACGTTCTTTATTCATATTAGAAAAAATATATCATTTATCATTTTTTATAAATTATAAATTAAAAAAAAATTCGCCTCAACAATTATTTTCGATAAATCCGAACTTTATGAATTTACAATGAAGACAAATGGCGATACTCTCTTCTACAGGATCTTTCTTTGTTCCATTTGTGGTTCTTGGGGATACCGCCACAATGCCATCTGCAACACTTTGAAAAGTTTGTTAACATAATGGTGAAGTGTGACAGATATATAAGTAGTGGGGATCAATCTTTTAATTTGTCGTGTCTCTGCAGTGTATGCAAAAGTTTAAGGACTGTTAACTAGTTCGGAGATTGTTAAGCTTGAACGAATATTATGTGTTGTGTGTGTATATATTAATTTAAGCACGTGAGTAATTTATAAATTTGGCGTCCGCTTAATCGGAATTAACGGCAACAACTACCTCACTTCGTTGTCCATCAAGGTTGGTGAGTTTGGTTTACTATTTTATTTTAATATTATCTATACAAGTTGAAAAAATGTACCCAAAAATTTATATATCGTTTGTTTTTACTCTAATCTCCTTATTAACTATGTTTAAGCTTTTGAAGGGAGAAGTTAATTCATTTGCTAATCACTGGGGCTTAGAGTGTTTATATTAAAACTAATGACACTTTTTGAATAATATGNTTTGGTTTACTATTTTATTTTAATATTATCTATACAAGTTGAAAAAATGTACCCAAAAATTTATTTATCGTTTGTTTTTACTCTAATCTCCTTATTAACTATGTTTAAGCTTTTGAAGGGAGAAGTTAATTCATTTGCTAATCACTGGGGTTTAGAGTGTTTATATTAAAACTAATGACACTTTTTGAATAATATCAGATAATCTATTGACATTTTGCTGTAATCTGATTTGTATTATTAAATTTTCAAGGGAGCCAGGCATGCTTTCTTATTCTGTAAAGTATGAAGAAAAGGTACACACCCATCAATACTGTAGAAGGATACTGTATACATTGAAGTGTGTGTATAATCTAGTAATAATTAATTAAGATAAATAATGTTTAAGTACCTTCTGCCTCTCCTGTAATTCCAATTAACTTTGTCCACTAGTTAATTTGTGAAGGGAGACAGAGTGAATCAACATGACAGATTCGGGATTGTAAAGGGCATATTTAGCTTGAAATTTGAGTTGTAGTCCTCGAAGAAAAACTTGTCCAAAAGCTCATATGATACCTAATGCATTTTATATAGAAAAAGTTGAAATAAATCAACGATGCGTGCATTGGTGATGCTCACTGTTCATGTATATAATATACACATATGAGATATAGGTACATATATATGTACAAAGTTCAGATTTCTATTAAATAATTATTATAGCACATTTATAGGGAATTAATAAATATATTCATAATAAATTCTAAATTTCTCATTCTAAAGACGGTGAGGAAGAGTAAGCTCAGATGCATATGTTCATATAAAAATAAATATAATAGTTATAAGTCCAATATATTCGTAAATACGATAAAATATGTTACAACAATATGTTAAAAATTCGAAAGATTCATACTATAGTATAATCGATCTTTATATATAAATGTAAAAATTAACTAGCTAGTAATATAGATCCGTTCTTTATAACCATCGTCTCGGGATAAGAAACATCCGTGACAATGCATCAGGAAAAAAGTAGAGAACATAGCAAAGTAGGAGCAGGTGGAATAAAACGTTCATATCAAATAGAGTATATATGAATATATATTATTCACTAGGCAACTCAGTTTGTTCCCCTCACGGAAAGATTTCACAGCACTGCCAATCCACATTCCTATCACTATGAATAAATAAATAAATACGAGTAACAATAATATGCCAATGATTGAAGAATTTATTTAATGAGTACTAGAGAATGATGAGAATAATTTAACCTCCTCGTAATTAGGAAAACTATGACCATTTAATTAATAAGTGAAGCAGGTTTGGATGTGAAGTATTAGTATGGCATGGCTAGCATGGAATGGCGGGAAAAAAGAGGTTTTGAAAGCCCTACCCTACATTGACTGCAATCATACCGTAGTGATTGTAGATAGTGGGACTAAGGACAAGACCATGCTACTCTCAGGAATATTCAACCTATCAACTTCTTGTGCGTATATATCCAGTTATCCACAGACTATTGCTATTGTATTTGTATGTATTATGTATTTGTGTGTGTATATACTGTGTGTACCGTGTACGTGTGTGTTCGTAGCACTAGACACTAGCTGCAGAGTACTAATGGGTGGTGATTTCGGTAGTTTTGTTGTCACTTTACTCGATCTCTAAATTATTCAAATTTCAAATGTACGTGATTAGAATTTTTGGCCAATATTTGATTCGTATTCAAGGGCTGAATTACACACACTTTTAAGTTTATATTACGTTTATAAGTATAATATTACCTCTATAAAAATCATTGGATAATTAACATCACAACTCATATTAACTTGACAATAAGTACTAACAAAAACAACTTATGGTAAATCTTCCTTTTTCCGGTACAATTAATAACTTGAAGGTGTGCTATGCTTTTATCATATGTATCAGCTGATCCTAGGACCACTAAATTTTACTTCCAGATAACAATAATACACTCACACTTGCACTGTAAGATAATTGTTCTTATTTACATATTTTTGCTTTGTTCGACGGATGAGTTTTCAAAAAATCTATCGAATTATTGATGTGAATTGGACCTCCACAATTCGAATCAATGAAAATTGGGACCATTAAAATCATTCTCACCAGTTCAATTACCTAAATCTTTTAAGTATGAATGATTTAATTTTGATTTTTAAAATATTATATACAGTGAAACCAAAGTGGACCGTTTATAAAATTAATAAACTGATATATATTAATGAGTATATGATTTAAAAAACTGAATTATTATTATATAAATAAACTATTAAGTGAATTATTACTAATATAACTTGTTCCACTTTTTGGACACTTTTTGGCTATTTAACATTTTTCTTAGTTTAGACATGAGTAGTGCTAGCTAGATCGCCGGGACCCCAAAAATTGTATCAAAAATTTTCCCAAATGATGTGACAGGACACATGACTATTTTTGAATCGTGAGCGCATATGTATGCACGTGAAGTCCCATATTATTATTAGAAAAGTTACCATTTATCTATGTAACAACTCAACATTTGGGATGTGAATTTTTTTGAATTCTCTAACATTTCTCTTTATACATATGATTGGCCATGTTTTTTATTTTAAAGAAATTTATTGGATAATTTGCTTAGAAAAATACTACAGTATAATCTAGACCAAACCGATATGTTAACCCGATTTAACCGCAATCATCATTATTTCAACAGCTAAAAATGCAGTATGATGAGTCGATTTAATTATTGTGCACTTGTGTCTTTGTAATACCATTACTTTTATCAGACAGCAGTCACAGCACCACTTTAATTTTATGAGATCGTGCGGGAAGTATTGAGATAAATTCTCCTATTCGGTATGTTTCTAAATGGTTTCGGTATAATGGTTTGAAATTGGATAAAGCTGAGGAATTGTTAAAAAATCTGCTAAATTATTTATTTATTTATTATTATGTTGAAAGCATGCTAAAATACAATAGTATGTCAGAGTATTATTCACATTTTATAGTAGGCTAATAATGCAGTTGATCTAGAAGGACTAGTTTACAACTATTGTGCGAAAGTAACGGCCACGTACTTGAAGCCTACCTTGTGAGTTTGCAGGGGTATCGGTTCCAGCACCATAATAATGCAATCACCTCAGATGACTTAAATATTGCAAAACATTTTGTGCTTGTTCGAACTTCCTTAAATTTAAAATAAGTTATTTATTTTATATGTTTTCATATTTTTTAAAAAATAAATATTTATTTTAGAATTTTAAAATCAAATATTATTTTCAAAATAAAAAATAAATTACTTATTTTTAAAAAAAGTACATACATATCTATTTTTTTTTAAAATAAGTTCTTATTTTCAGAAAATAAGTGCTGCACAAACAAACGGGGTAAGAACTTTCTGGCGCTGTTTCAAAAGAAGCATGATGGCACTGGCAAGGGGTGCCCTAAAAGTGCCTACTACTACANTTTAGAATTTTAAAATCAAATATTATTTTCAAAATAAAAAATAAGTTACTTATTTTTAAAAAAAGTACATACATATCTATTTTTTTATAAAAATAAGTTCTTATTTTCAGAAAATAAGTGATGCACAAACAAACGGGGTAAGAACTTTCCGGCGCTGTTTCAAAAGAAGCATGATGGCACTGGCAAGGGGTGTCCTAAAAGTGCCTACTACTACCCTAATTTAATCATAGTACTGACTGTTAGGGTAATAATTACCATACCAAAGTCACCCTAACACGTTCATATTTAAGAATAATCTGGTTGAGAAGTCATAACAGTGATCAAATTTAGCTAGAAAAGAGGGCTGTGAGCATTATTTTTGCGAAAAATGGGTCATATCGTTCTTTAAATTTAATTACTATCTGATCACTCGGCATGTTTTATTCTAAATCAATATATGTGGTCTAGTTACACATATAAAGTAGAGTTATAATTAGAGCCAAGAGTTGATTAAGAATAAAAGGAGGGCATTCCTACTTTGTGGCCGTTTGGGGTTCCTTAAACTTATTTAATAAGTAATTTATTTTCATTTTCATTTTCATTTTTTTACATATTTTCATATTTTTTTTTAAAATAAATATTTATTTTAGAATTTTAAAACCAAATATTATTTTCAAAATAAAAAATAAGTTATTTATTTTCAGAAAAAGTACATACATCCCTATTTTTTTTCAGAAATAAGGGCTTATTTCAGGNAAACAAATATTATTTTCAAAATAAAAAATAAGTTACTTATTTTCAGAAAAAGTACATACATCCCCCCCCCCAAGAAATAAGGACTTATTTCAGAAAAAAAAACTGTTGCCAAACAGTCCCTTTATTAGGATGGTTGTAAGTTGCGATATTTACAATATAAACTGATTCTAAGCTACTTTATTAGGATGGTTGTAAGTTGCGATATTTTATTTTTATTACTCCCTCCCTCCATCTCAGATTAATTATCCTGTTTTGATTTTTGTTAGTCAAATTGAACATTTTTTTAACTGAATATTACATATAATATATACTTCATTCGTATCAAATTAACTGTCTTATTTGACTTTTTTGGGGTCAATTTGACTCAAATTTGACTGAGAATTATTTTTTTATATAATTTTAAAAAACNAACAGTCCCTTTATTAGGATGGTTGTAAGTTGCGATATTTACAATATAAACTGATTCTAAGCTACTTTATTAGGATGGTTGTAAGTTGCGATATTTTATTTTTATTACTCCCTCCCTCCATCTCAGATTAATTATCCTGTTTTGATTTTTGTTAGTCAAATTGAACGTTTTTTTAACTGAATATTACATATAATATATACTTCATTCGTATCAAATTAACTGTCTTATTTGACTTTTTTGGGGTCAATTTGACTCAAATTTGACTGAGAATTAAATTTTTTTTTTTTATAATTTTAAAAAACTGAAAAATACATTTAAAAATAAATTATATATAATTTTCAATGTTATATTTTTTTATAATCTTTTTCAATTATATACTATATGTAATTTTGAGCCAAACTTAAGTCAGTTTGACTACATAAAACTCAAACAGGTAGGGCTGTCAAACGGATAATTCGGATACAGATATATCTGTATCCGTATCCGAATATGAAAATTTGTATCCGTATCCGAATCCAATTTTTTTTAAAAGTTAATATCTGAATCCGGATCTGACGGATACTATCCGGATATGGATAATATAAGGATCCGAATCCGAATCCGATTTTTAATAAGTTTTTTAAATTTATTTTAAAAATTCAAAAAAAATTGCAAAGTAAATATTACAAATTTAATATAATTTTTTAAATCGAGTTAAGAGTTAAAGGTATTTAAGCCTATTTTATTTTATTAATTAATTTTTATTCATTTTTTCAATCTAATTTTATTATTTTTATAATATTAAACTCAAATGATATTTTTATATATGTCTATAATATTTTTACAATTATATAAATTTTATATAAATATATTATTTAATGAATATATATACACACTACAAAACTAATATAATAAATTTTATATTATATATATTATTTAAATATCATATTATATTTAGTTTTANACAAAACTAATATAATAAATTTTATATTATATATATTATTTAAATATCATATTATATTTAGTTTCAGATTCGGATTTTTTTGGATACGAATATGCCTATATCCGTATTCGTATCCGAAATTGTCGGATTCAGATACGGATAATATCCGTACGGATATCGAATTATTCAGAATTTTTTGATAGTCCTACAAATAAGATAATTAATTTAGGACGGAGGGAGTAATTAAGAAAAAATTAAAAATTAGAAAATTAGAAAATATATCTAATAAATTTTAAAATATATTTTTCATTTTTTAAAAAATGCAAAATAATAGTTTTTAATTTACGGTCAAAGTTCTTGGCAAAAAAAAAAAAAATTTACGGTCAAAGTTTGGTTAATTTGATTGCACAAAAATGAAGGAGTACCTTAATTCCCGAACTGTAAATGCATACGAACTTTGCTATTAAATAAAAATGACATATTTATATGTTAACTTCAATTTGATTATAACTAATTTGTAATTTTGTATGCAGAGCCATTTACAAATTTTTAAAATAATTTATAAATCACACTGCAATGCGTAATATGCACGATATTTTATTAAATATATTTCTATTTTATTATTTTTCTTCTTCCAAAAATAATTTTAATATCACTAACTTTTTGTATTTATATTTAAATGAGTAAGAGATTTGTGAGTGTTATTTACAGATGTGTTTGAATTAAAAAAATTAATATTTAAAACTAAGACACAATTGCCCATGAAGTAAGATAATCCAAATATCATCTATCAAAATCTTAATGTTTTAATCTTAATAATACAGTATATATATAAATCTTTATTCATGATTGTCACAATTTTTATTTAGTTGTTAATTTTTTGTCCAACCCCATTTGTGATATAAATTTTTTGTTAATAAATTATATGCACAATATAACACTTTTTTCCGCAAAAAAATTGCATCGTTAAAAGTATATTGAATCAGATAGAACATAAGAAAATAGGGATATAAAAGTTTAACGAATGAGTGGATTGGAGAAAATCTTTTGATCCAAAATTATATTTTTGACTTGTAAGTACTATAATTGAAAATCGTAGGAATCCACAAAATTTAAAATGCGTTGAAATTGTGAGCTCTAGAGCCTCTAGTGTCATACTATGTAAGCATTTCTTTAAAACTTTAAAATATCTAATGAAATTTTGATTAAGTCGTCTTGAATATTACGGTCAAAACTGTGATATATTTGAGCTGCATGAGCAGAGATAGTAGATCGTGTGGTTTAGAGAAATCTGAGTAGTGGTGGCCAAACCAGCGGTCTGTGGCGAGCCGTGCCGGTTTGGCCATCTCCTGACTCGTGGACGGCACGTGAAGTTATCCGGGCCGTGTCGAGTCGAGCCGGTTCTCAGAAACACTGACTCGTGTGCGCAGTGGCGGACCCAGACTCAAATTTNTTGTCCAACCCCATTTGTGATATAAAATTTTTGTTAATAAATTATATGCACAATATAACACTTTTTTCCGCAAAAAAATTGCATCGTTAAAAGTATATTGAATCAGATAGAACATAAGAAAATAGGGATATAAAAGTTTAACGAATGAGTGGATTGGAGAAAATCTTTTGATCCAAAATTATATTTTTGACTTGTAAGTACTATAATTGAAAATCGTAGGAATCCACAAAATTTAAAATGCGTTGAAATTGTGAGCTCTAGAGCCTCTAGTGTCATACTATGTAAGCATTTCTTTAAAACTTTAAAATATCTAATGAAATTTTGATTAAGTCGTCTTGAATATTACGGTCAAAACTGTGATATATTTGAGCTGCATGAGCAGAGATAGTAGATCGTGTGGTTTAGAGAAATCTGAGTAGTGGTGGCCAAACGAGCGGTCTGTAGCGAGCCGTGCCGGTTTGGCCATCTCCTGACTCGTGGACGGCACGTGAAGTTATCCGGGCCGTGTCGAGTCGAGCCGGTTCTCAGAAACACTGACTCGTGTGCGCAGTGGCGGACCCAGACTCAAATTTCAGGGGGGCCAAGCATAACTTCTGAATAAAAAAATGTCATAGCTAGTCTTTAATCCGGGAGGAAAATTCAATTATAATATTTTAACGGTGTGTTTGGAAACTTGCATTTCACCCAAATATATATCTGTATATGTATGAAAAACCTTGCAAAACCACCGGACCAACTTAAAATATATAAAAATTGAAGTTACTACATTAATTTAAAAATCTCAGGGAGGGCCAAGACCTACCCTCGCCATAGGGTAGGTCCGCCACTGCGTGTGCGGCTCGGCGGGTTAGGCAGGTTTATTTATTTATTTAATTTTAAATTTTAATTCCATTTAAAATTTTAAAAGTATTAAAAAATTATACAAATATTTTTGAAATAAAATATTATGATAGNGGTGTGTTTGGAAACTTGCATTTCACCCAAATATATATCTGTATATGTATGAAAAACCTTGCAAAACCACCGGACCAACTTAAAATATATAAAAATTGAAGTTACTACATTAATTTAAAAATCTCAGGGAGGGCCAAGACCTACCCTCGCCATAGGGTAGGTCCGCCACTGCGTGTGCGGCTCGGCGGGTTAGGCAGGTTTATTTATTTATTTAATTTCAAATTTTAATTCCATTTAAAATTTTAAAAGTATTAAAAAATTATATAAATATTTTTGAAATAAAATATTATGATAGCTCTATAAATTTTATTAATTAAAAAATATTTTACAAATAATCTGAGAGGTCATATAAAAGCAGATGACCGTGCCGTTACATACGTGCTGGGCCATATAAAAGTAGAGGTCTGTACCTCTACGTTTTGAAGGAAGTAGAAGTACACCGTGCCGTGCCGTGCCGTGCGTGCCAGGCCATATAAAAGTAGAGGTCTGTACCTTTACGTGCCGGGGCGAGCCGTGCACGGTTCTTTGCAGCCTAACTCGTATACGGCACGGTTCTTAAGCCGTGCCGTGCCGTGCCGGTTCGTGACCCGGCCCGATTCCAGCCGTGGCGTGACCGACTCGGNGTAGAGGTCTGTACCTCTACGTTTTGAAGGAAGTAGAAGTACACCGTGCCGTGCCGTGCCGTGCCGTTACGTGCCGTGCCGGACCATATAAAAGTAGAGGTCTGTTGTACCTTTACGTGCCGGGGCGAGCCGTGCACGGTTCTTTGCAGCCTAACTCGTATACGGCACGGTTCTTAAGCCGTGCCGTGCCGGTTCGTGACCCGGCCCGATTCCAGCCGTGGCGTGACAAACTAAAATGACGAGTCGGGGTGAGTCGGGGCGAGCCGATTCGCCCATTTGGCCACCTCTAAATCTGAGTGACTATTTTCGGCCGGCATAAAACTACTAAATATTTCTTTTTATGTTTAACATTATTGGCCAAACATAGTACTTCCCTATAATGCTTCGTCCATAATTATACACGTATGTTACTGCAACCGAGAAATTGGTCAATAACCTCGGGCCACTAAGAACAAGTACATATACTCGTATTATTTATATCCCGAAAACAGACATCTGGACCCTCAATTACATGTTAAGTTATATTTTAAATTTAATAACCCTCCTTCTAGAAGAACTTTTCTACATTCATATGAATAATTGGATTATGATGATTGAGCTTTGACTAGGTGCAACCCCATCCCTGCACAGACAGTGACAATGATAGTAATGTGGAGCTGTAATATTTCAATCGAGCTAGATCGGTTCTAAATTATGTGCATATATACATTGTTATGCATGTTAAAGCTCAATACTCGGTTATGGTCGAAGAAATGAAATGAAATAAATATAAATAAAATCAAAGTATGCAGAATACTAATATCGGAATTAAAAGACAAAGGTGTGTCCCTTAGATTTGTTAAACGGTCTGCGAATAACATAGCTCACTTTTTAATAAGTTATAATTGTTTTTAGTTGATCGTATTTGAAGAGTGAATGATACTGATACTGATCCTGATCTTTTTGGTATATTGGTGAATGATTTAAAGAATGAGTGAAATCTTTTCTTCTTTGGAAAAAAAAAAAGAGTAGAAAGAAACAAAATTTATAGAAAAAAGTATAAAATGTCAGAAAATGTAAATCTTGTAGACTTGTACGATAAGATTTATCAAGAAAATGAGTACAAGAGAATGCAAGACTTAGTTTTCAAATTGGAAAATTTAAACTGTAATCGAAATTAATTGAATTGGATATATTAAATTTTTATAAAAATTATATATGGTTAATATTATACATTAGAATCAAAATTTTTATTTTATGAAGTATAAATATAATTATTTTTAGAATTATTTTTAAGATTTTTTATTTATAATTTTAGAAACAAATTACTGGTATTGTTACGGATAAACTGCAACCGTAGAATTATGTGGTTGTTATGTGTTGCATGCATATATATTTCTCTCATTAAACATATATGACCCTCTCTTANAGTCATAATTTTAAATAAATAAAAGAGTTTGTATGGTGATGAAATTGAGTTGAATGCGAGTAAATTATATTAAATAAAAATTATAGGATACGTATGATTCTTAAAATAGAAAATATAGAATATAATTTAAATATAATATAATAGAATCGAGTTGTATAGAAAGAGGACTATCGGAGATAGAGTTGTATGTATGATATATCTTTTCTAAAATTAAAATTTATTAAAATTGGATAGTTAAGATAGTTTCAATGGTTCACCTAAAATTGGACGGCTAAGATTTTTTCTAAAATGAAAAAAAGGTTCTCTTCTTTGGTTATAATAATATAACATAGATATATATATATCTATACTATATTATTATAGCTGAAACATTAAATTTTTTTGTCCAAGATGAACTATAGAAAATATCATGACCGTTGAATTTTAGATAAACCATAGAAATGATCGTAACCATTCAATTTTAATAAAATCTAATTTTAAAAAGAATATATATTATACATACAACTCTAACCCCCGATAATCCTTCTTTTACACAACTACTCAGAAATAATATTATATTAACATAAATTATCAACGTTATAAAATATTATAGTATATATTAATAAAATAAAATATAAGAAATAAATTTATCTAAATATTAGCCATTCATTTCGTGCTTCACACGGGCTATAAACTTCTATATATAAGGTTCAGATATGAACCATTATTAGCCGGAGAACTCGGGGAACCACTTTAAGAAAATCCTAATTTTCTTAATTTGACCCAACCCAATTAATTATTAAGGTCCAATTATGTAAATTAGATGTTTAATTGAATGCTAATATATGTTAATAATTTTATAAAAATATTGGAAGTATGTTCTGTAAAATAATAATAGTACAAAACATAATAGAGAACATATTAAAAATATGTTTAAGAACATATTAAAAAATAAATTACAGAACATATATTGAATAATATTGTATAAAATATAGTGTAGAACATGTTTATATTATAAAAAAATATCCTCATAGAACCTTATCCGATATATATAGTCATGTTTTAAGATTACTTTTCTTGTGTAATTTGAACTCGGTTATAAGATATTAGCTAGGTTATGCTATGATAATCGTATCAGAACACTAAATTTTCGAATTACCTCGGTATAAATTATAAAAAATATGTAGAGTATATATAAATTAGGTCTCAAAAATTAATTTTACGTAAGGTTTCGAGAATGGGTATGATCCTTATTTTTCAAGGCTTTTAGCGGTCTGATCGTCGCAAACACATAAACACATATAAATTGTATCATGGACTACACCGAATTACACAACTAAAGATTACAAATTAATGAAAAAAATTGGCTATTATCAAGAATCGATAAATGCATATATGAAAAATCTTTTATTAAATTAGTTCAAAATTCTCAAAAGATAGTCTATGAAACGTACAAATTCAAGTCTATAAGATATTGGTTTAATGTAAATTTTGAAGATCTATTGAAATAAACGGTAGTTTTCTTACGTACGCGTGCTTTGTGTATCTGGAGTCTGCACACTTATAAATTTATAATTAAGTATGCATAAATATATATTTAGTGTGCATGTGATTTTTTTCCATGTGTGTGTCTGTGTGAAATATGAAGCCTTCTTATCATGAGAATATTTTGGTTATATATATATATCCCCAATTAGTTACTCCCTCCGTTACAAAATACTTTTCCTGTTTTGACTTTTTGTACTGTTCATTGTAAGCGATTGACTACTAATTTACACATAATTTATAAGACAAAATATAGTCATGAGTGATTTTGTTTGATTCGTATTTGTGAGTACTTTAATACAGTAAATTTTTTATATTTAATACTAATACGAAATTAAAGATATTAACGATCAAAAA
>QRFB01003999.1:0-29417 GCA_008931105.1 Oenanthe javanica | reverse complement strand
TACTACATAATTGCTACAAGTCAAATGTGGTCAATAAACCAATGTTAAAAAAAATGCGGTGTCTCTTGTTAAGATAGGTGATATAGATTTCTTGATCAGTGTGATCAGCTGCTCTGTCTTTATCTAAATAAGAGTAGGCATTCGACAACTGCAATTTCCATGTGCGCCATATATATAGCCATAACTAGGCTATGTACCAGTTTTTTTTGTTGCTAAATTGTTATGTACCGGTTACTAAAAGGTATATATATATTTTATTAAAATAAAATCGTCTAATTAGCTGCAATATTATCTTTAATTTCATTGCACTCTAGTACTATTTATCTTCGAAGTACAGTATATAAAACATGAAATATAGGTTTATAAATGCCAAACATCTTTTATAAATTCTACAACAGTATATATGTAAAGAGACTGCACCATTTAATTAACGTTTTTGTTTCAGTGCATACTAACCAGAAAATTCACTCGCTAATTCATGACACATAGAAGCACACTTTAGGTGACAAAAGTAGGTGCTGGGGATAAAACTAGACCTAGGGGATCATACCCAATCCCCAAAACTTTTGGCATTAAATATACAAACCCTTGAAATCGAATCAACTTCTCGAAGATGTATGTATATAGAGGAGTCTGTAGCAGTCAAATTTTAAATGCAGTTCGCGTTGGTCTTAGAGCTAGTTAGTTTGTTTTCACTCTTTAAAGATGATAAACAAGCAGCCGGGTATGTCATTGGTACAAAGCTTAACTAATTACTACATTCGTGTGTCTCTGTCTGTGTATATGTCTCATTCCTTCCTACCTAAGAAAGAACTTGAATGGTTATTGTCAAGGTACGTAGGACACATTAGTGTAAAAGTACATACATACATAAGACAAAAAATTAAAATAAAACAAGGAAGTGCATTTTTTTCCGACACTTATTCTCAAATTTTCAGGTATTTCTTGTGGGGGTGGGGGGGTTGAGCTTGTTTAAGCAATTTGATAAGGGGATTAATTCGGGTTTATACAAACTGAATTGATCTTACGAAATGTCATGATTTTTATCATATATTGAATCGTTTGAATATTCTTGTAGCTAGACTAAGTTGTCGTTCAGTTTTTTAAAATAAATAGTATTAGAAATTTTACTACATTGTTAGACTACATCAATTACATACAGTATATGGTTAGTTTGGTGAAATTTGCATGTAGTTGAGAACGAAATTGTCTTTATGCTCAAATTTTTTTGAAGNGACTAAGTTGTCGTTCAGTTTTTTAAAATAAATAGTATTAGAAATTTTACTACATTGTTAGACTACATCAATTACATACAGTATATGGTTAGTTTGGTGAAATTTGCATGTAGTTGAGAACGAAATTGTCGAATGAACAAGCATAGTTGATCATTAGTATGATATGGGCAGAACAAAAAGAGATACAATTTCCTTTCGATGAGGGCGATGTGCGAGAGTTTTATTGCCGTTTAGAAATTTTGGCGTACACATTTTTTTTAAAAAANCCTTTCGATGAGGGCGATGTGCGAGAGTTTTATTGCCGTTTAGAAATTTTGGCGTACACATTTTAAAAAAAATATATATTGTTATAATAATTTATTAAATAAATGTATTTTCCAATAAATTAATGTAGATGTATATTAAGCACTTCCAGTGATCTACAGTTCCAGCAACTCAAGTTTCATGCGATGCATTCCATCCTTACTGTCAACATAAAATTAAAAATATAGCCAAGGATTTAACCTTCATATGTAAGTTCACCATGCTGATCAGCTCTCGATCTTGAATCTCCTTCTAACTATGAGATAATGTCAAATTGGTACCTAGCTTTAATCTCCTTTCTTGTGGATAACTGGTATTAGGCTAACTGAAGAGTTCACTTTCACACCAAATATTTGTCTCCGTAGTCAAATGGTCTAATTGACAATAATGGTCTCAACTAGCATAGATGCCANAAGGTAGAATAATAGTCACGCACCTTTGATTAGGGGTGAGCAAAAAACCGAATAAGAATTGAAAACGAACTGAAACCGATAAAAACCGAATCGAAGAAAACCGAAATCCAAAAAAACCGATCCGAAACCAAAAAATAAAAAACCGAACCGNGATGTATATTAAGCACTTCCAGTGATCTACAGTTCCAGCAACTCAAGTTTCATGCGATGCATTCCATCCTTACTGTCAACATAAAATTAAAAATATAGCCAAGGATTTAACCTTCATATGTAAGTTCACCATGCTGATCAGCTCTCGATCTTGAATCTCCTTCTAACTATGAGATAATGTCAAATTGGTACCTAGCTTTAATCTCCTTTCTTGTGGATAACTGGTATTAGGCTAACTGAAGAGTTCACTTTCACACCAAATATTTGTCTCCGTAGTCAAATGGTCTAATTGACAATAATGGTCTCAACTAGCATAGATGCCAGGAAGATAAAATTGTATCTAAGCCATACATGATTTTATATATTCTTCTTTATTTTTCATCCATATATTCTCGCACCTCGACTTATCTATGAGTGTCCCCTTATTTCCATGCGCTTAGGTGGAATCGAATTTGGGACCTCGGGGTAGTAAGCCCAAAGGTCATGTTCTCAACTNTCTGATGATATAAAATTTATATAAATTCATTAAAGTTTCTTACATGTTATAGTAAGTTTAACTTACTACAGTTTCTTATCTCTTTTTTTGTAGTGTTATTATACGGAATATGATTCAAATATTTGAATGTAAATATATAATAATTGAAATTATATATCTTTTTATTTTTTTTATCCAGTAAAAACCGAAACCGAACCAGTAAAAACCGAACCGATTTTTTTAAAACCGAAACCGATGGTTTAGTTACGGTTGCCGTNAACTGAGACACCGTGCATGACTTTAATGAGGTTTTTTATTTGCATATTTTTTTCAAATGTTTATTTTTGTGGTCGTATTATTTATTTATGTTTATTAGTATATTTTAAAGATCGATCTCCTTAATTTGAAATTGAAATAATTATTTTGGACTCGTACATTCCTGTGCTTTCTCCTGATACCTATCAACGTTGAGACGGTTGTTTTTATCAACTGCCTGCCTGTTTAGAGTGAAAATCTAGAAGTATAGAGATATATAGAAAGTGATGCCAAATCGTCTTTTCAATCAGTCGATCAAAAGTGGTAAATAATAGGCGCATCAAAGTATAGAGAGGACATCTCCTTACAGGAGAGAACCCTTTATCAAGAAAGTGCTGTGGGGACGTGTTACCTTCAATTATTTACCAAACAACCGATGTTGATAAATAAAATCTAATTAAATAATAGTGAAATGTCTTTGTTAATTATTTGCTCAAATTCGGTTCATTAAATAAAATCTAATTAAATTCTAGTATACATCATATATCTTGAGAGATTTTCTCATATTCATACATGTATATATATACATTAGTTGAGCTAATGCTTGAAATACGTACTTATATCTCACATGCTTTCTGATGTTGTTGGACCAGTCATCTAGAAGTACGGTGAAAGGGAGAGAGCTAGTAGCTAACAAGGGCGTGATGGGTCCCTAATTGTTAGAATAAAGTTCGATTTTTTACCCAACTTCCCTCATTTTAACTATTGATGTTGAAAGAATTCAACGGAAAAGAAAAGAGACTTTTGATGAGGATGACCAGAATGTGTGAAAATATAATATTAGATTCAACTAGAATGAATTAAATTTAGCAGCCATTATCAGAAAAATATTATGACCCACAGTATGTGTTCATTCATGTGGATGTTTATATATGGAGAGAAACAACCCACTAAAAATTAAAAATAAAATCTTGTGCAACCCAGTGGTTTAAACTAGGATATCTTGCCTAATGTTGTATTTTAATTAATCACACTATAATTATTAATATAATAATGTAAATATAGAGAATGTTGAGGTTGGTACACTAGTCGATCTCATGTCATGTAAAGATTTTGTATGTAATGGTCCATTATATTACTAAAAGGTAGAATAATAGTCACGCACCTTTGATTAGGGGTGAGCAAAAAACCGAATAAGAATTGAAAACGAACTGAAACCGATAAAAACCGAATCGAAGAAAACCGAAATCCAAAAAAACCGATCCGAAACCAAAAAATAAAAAACCGAACCGATTGATCGGTTCCGGTTATAGGTTAAAACCGAACCGAAAAAACCCGAACCGAACCGATAATTAAAATAAATAAATTTATTATATATATATATATATATGGTAAAAAGTATCTACTGTTATCTTTAGATTCTATCAGAAAAATCTAAAATTAATTTTGAGTTATAGTTGTATACAAGAGTTGTCTCTCTTATAAATGAAGCAATATAAATCACAATACATATTCATGATTCATTGTTTAAAATAAACTATTCTGTTGAAAATCCCCTGATTAGTATATACAATACCGATTGATTTCACAATTTAAAATGTTGCGATAGTTTAATAGAGTTGCATATTTGAATATTTGTATGAGAATACATGATTCTGATGATATAAAATTTATATAAATTCATTAAAGTTTCTTACATGTTATAGTAAGTTTAACTTACTACAGTTTCTTATCTCTTTTTTTGTAGTGTTATTATACGGAATATGATTCAAATATTTGAATGTAAATATATAATAATTGAAATTATATATCTTTTTATTTTTTTTATCCAGTAAAAACCGAAACCGAACCAGTAAAAACCGAACCGATTTTTTTAAAACCGAAACCGATGGTTTAGTTACGGTTGCCGTTGCGGTTTTGATTTTTAATTTTTAAAACCGAAGATATGCGATTGCAGTTGCGGTTTTGATTTTTAATTTTTAAAATCGAAGATATGCGGTTCCGAACCGAACCGCACACTCCCTACCTTTGATCGACTGAATGCGCCCGAAGCTAAAATTTTGTTAAAACAGACAAGGAAATATACACACACATTTATAGAGACACACGATTGAAAAAGCTAGAATATACGTTTGGAGAGGGTAAGGAGGCCAACTGTTTAAACAAAACATGCCCTACAATGAAAGAAACCCTACAGCTACGATTGTGATGGTGTCCTTTGTGTTAGTTTCTTGTTTTTCACCACCTCTGTTTATCTAGAAGGAAACCAAAACATGTACTTTATAGACTATCCGTTTAGCTATCATTTTTATGATATTAAATAAAAATAATTTATGAAAATAATAAAAATCAAGTAAATAAAATTAAAAATAATTATTAAAAAATAAAAACAAATAATGATAATATTATAATCATATATAATATTAAATAAAAATAAATATATTATGAATGAACAAAAACATATATAATTTGAAAAACAAAATTGAAAATAAAACAATATTAAATGCAAATAATAAAATATTCAATTTAACCTATTTATTTAAAAAAATATAATAATATAATCACATATGATATTAAATAAAATTTAAAATATTATTGAAATAATAAAAACAAATTTAAATTTAAAAATAAAACAAATAATAAAAATATAAAAAGGACATGCGTCTTACACGAATAAATGCTACTACAAATAACAAAAACTTACAAAATTGATGTTTTATTTAAAAATTAGTACTAGAATATAGATTTAATCAATACGAAGTATGTATGTATCTTATTGAAATTGTTGATCAACGAAATTAGTGAACTCTTACTTTGTCTGAAAGACATTGCTTGGAAGATTTTATCTAGAAGACATTGGCCGGTCTGATAAACTTCTCCAGTAGTTGATTAGTCTAGAAGACGTATTTGCTCACAGATAAGAATGCTCTCGATATCGTAATTGAGCTTATGGAGTTGACGTTCGTGGACCATTATCAACAATATATTGTACTACTTGTAAATTACCTGTATATCTCAACTACTTTGAGAAGTTAACTACCTTCCTTGTAGGATTAAATTCTATAGAGAATTAGTATCTCGAAAATTATTCCATTTTAATCTTTGTAGTTATATTTTGACTCTTTTGAAATAGTCTGTTAGACTTTAGTTTTGGAGGGTTGTCAGAAAAGAAAGTCTGGGGGTTCATTAGATTTTCGTATGTAAGACTATTAACCGTAAAATTTAGTATTTTAGGCTCATTAAGCTAAAAGACCGTAAATAAACATTAATTGAACTAAAATAAAATTAGAAGTATTAATTATGTCATTAAATACATATATTTCTAGGTTATATTTTACACATCAAAAAACTTAAAATTTAAAGAGAAATTGCATACTACATAACAAATGAGGTTATTGTGTGCATATAGAAGATGAATAGAAGTAGGATTTTGAGCTACAATATTTGTGGTATGTAACTTATTATGTTACTCCCTCCGTTCCTAAAAACTTTGTTCAGTTTGACTTTTGATACTATTCATTGTAATTGATTGACTACTAATTTACGCATAATTTATAAGACAAAATATAGTCATGAGTGATCTTGTTTGATTCGTATTTGTGAATACTTTAATACAGTGAAGTTTTTATATTTAATACTAATATGAAATTAAAGATATTAACAATCAAAAGTGTGCGTTGGCAAACGTGTCCAGTCAAAATAGGAAACGTTTTAAGGAACAGATGGAGTATCTTTTTTGATATGAAGGTGCTCTCCCTCCCTTTCATATTAGCAGTTCACTTTCAAAAAAAATTTTGTTTCAAAATAATTGTCCATGTAAAATTTAATCTAATTTATATTTTCAAAATCAACTCTATTCCACATATCTCTAATTTATATTTCTAAGATCAACTACATACCATATATTATATTCATTCCATGCAATAAATATGAGTACAACCAATCAACAATAAATTTTCTTAATATGCATTATTTTCTAAAAGTGGATTACTAATATGAAACGGAGATAGTATTATCTAAACTTTCGGATAAATCTTTTTGTTATGGTAGTCATAATGATTGCATATCTTTCGATTAGATGATAATCTTGTGTGGATGAAACAAACCCTCACAACTCTTAAATTTTTTAGGAATATGTATTTCGAATTATTTATCAATTAAACGTTCATCACTTTTCAAAAGAAATAAAATAAAATCTATACAAGAGATATATTACAGTCCCACGTATGACATGCAGTATTATATATGCATAAAAGCATAAGTAATGGGAGATTTAAACTTGTTGGAAGATAATTTTTCTTGTAATTTCTATGCACAGCTAAAATTGATTACAGTCAACTATTATAATATAGAGACCATACTTAATCGAAGATCTTGAAAATTATATATATCCTATTTATCTAATATTATAAAATATATTATTTTGTAAAAAATGATAGCGTAGAACGTGTATATATATATATATATATATATGATCTTTAGATTTTTAATTTAAAAATCATTTTCATAAAATTTTATATAACGTACATGCTTTAGTAGAAAATAAACCATGGATGTTGCTTATTTATGTAATATATACTATACTGCTGCCGTTTACTTTCTTGAGTGATGATTTTTACTCGAGATTTGTGTTATTCCAAATCCTGTGGACGGAGAATTGTAAAAATTAAAATGTTACGGGGGATGGCAAAAAGTCTTAAAATTTGGGTGGAGAAGTGGGGCCGTAGCAGGCCCAAATTACGAAGTAGAAAGGAATATTACGCGGTGAAGACACGCCCTCAAGCACGTACATCACGAGGGGCTTCAAATTATACACCATTGAAGCAACAGCACCAAGCGAACAAGTGACAAATTACTCATGTATGTTTTATTTTTGGTGCAGCTTGCACCGCTTCTTAAAGTTAATGATTAGATTTTAGCCTTAAAACATAATCAAACATGTATATAATATACATATGACGAGTATGACTCAATAATTACATGTTTTACATGATAGATAATTTTGATCAACAATATAATTTTTCTTTACATATTAGCTCGAGATGATATATAAAATAATGATTACAACTCATAACTTGAAATGATATGCAGTTGAGTTAGTAGAAATTTTTTAATCGAGATTAATTTATTTTAACTAAATAATTTAAAGTATTTCTATACGAACTAATAAGTAAAATTTAAATTAATTTTACGAATATTAATTTATGCCGGAGAGGATAAGCACAGGTCTAATTGTCATACAGGCAAACAAAAACAAGATTACAACCTATGCAAGTTGGAGGTAACAAAGAAACAAAAAGTAAAATTTGACTAAAAGATTAGTGCCTCCGATTGAAGTAGTGTTGATATATAATTGTGAGCGAGTAATTGTAATTTGTAATCGAACACACTAGTGTTAAAAAAGCTTAATCAGGAAGGTTACATCTTGAAAATGATAACCCTAGTCAACATATGTCCACCTTCATGTGAGCCCCACTGGGGACAGTGGGGACCGACCCAGATGCGTCTCCTCTTCGTGCTCAGATCGACCACATATGATAATGGGCCCAACAGTGTAAGTGGAATATTAACTGTTCACAATATACCTAAATATAATAATTAATTAAATTTTATTCTCCTTTACTGTATGTGTATATGTATTTAATCATTCTTTGTTAATGGGTAGTTTAGTCGATATTCTCTTCTTATAAATACAGCCGCTCATTGGCTTGACATTTCGTGTAGTTCTAGAAAACTTTATTTGACCTAAAGAAAAAGAGACAAAGGAGAGCACAAGTATCATTGCTTCACTTCTCTCTTTCTCAACTCTCTTCATTTTTATACCTAGCTGTCTCTTTTATTTAAGTTTTTAGTACAAGCTAAAATAAACCCTAACTAGATATGGAAGACCTAATCTCTTCTTCTTCGTCGTCTTCGTTTCTTTGTCATGGTGGAGCATCTCCCACAATCCAGCAACGTCTCCAATTCATCGTCCAAAGCCGCCCTGAATGGTGGATGTACTACATCTTTTGGCAAACCTCAAAAGATAGCACCACTGATCGCCTTGTTCTTTCATGGGGGGATGGTCACTTCCGTGGCAATAAAGATTTTATGCTCAAAGCTGCAAACAGCAATATTGGACTCGGACCCCAAGATCAGCCACAACAGCCTCAGCAGCCGCATCCTAAGTTTGGGTTTGAGTTGGAGAGGAGAAAAGTTGCTAAAGGGATTCAATCACTCTTTACCGATAGCCTGCCTGGCATTGATGGTGTTGTTGAAGCTGATTTTCCTGATTCCGAGTGGTTCTTTATGGTATCAGTGACCAGATCATTTACCGCTGGAGAAGATAATATCGTTGGCCGGGCTTTTAGTTCGGGTTCCTACGTTTGGTTGGCTGGTGATCATGAACTTCAGTTTCAGAACTGCGATCGTGCTAAAGAAGCTTATCTACATGGAATCAANTATATATATATATCTATGTGTGTTTGTATATTTATACATAGACACATAAATATATATGCTAGGTTTGTTATTTTGTGTTCTGAAAAGGTGAAGCTAAGGTTGGAAGCAATGTTGAGTGATCCGGTTGATATTATGTTGTTTGTAAATTCAGTGTGGAAACAAGTACAAGTTCTTCATAATTTGTTTTCTTCTACCATTTAGTTTGAGCTCTCTATAATCCCTTACCCTCACGTACATATCTGGCTTGATTATGTGTATCTCTGGAAACTTGCAAAATTAATAATTAATAATTAGCTCATCTCTAGTCTTCTTACACTTCAACGATATAGAAAGGAATTTCGAAATTACAATTTTTAATTGAAAGTGTTATATTTTATGAGAAGTAGCTACCTACTCAGTGGTGTAAACCGCTTAGATGCCTTGCAAACTATGAAAACTGTAGTTTGAGGCCGGCCAATTAACTGATATTTGAAAATAAGCTGAATCAATATTAGTTATGAGCCTCTATCGGATTATTAAGAGAATTAGGGTGATACAGCCCATCCATTGCCGCCTACTACTTTCTAAAGCAAGAATATTTAATATTAATCGTACAGTTTTTGATATAATTAAATATTCTTTACTGATCTTGCTGATATATTTTTTCAGCCTCCGATTTTACAATGTGCTAGTCCCCCTACTTACAATGCCATTCTTGTAGATCCAGATCGACGTTGCGGGGTTGTTTTGCAAGAGCTTTCATCAGTTTGTGGCTTTGTGCAGCGGATCCAGGAATCATGTGAACTTGATTTGTTTGTACAGTCACTCGATCTTATGATCTGAAACTCGATTCGCGTCCACGTACTGTACCTACCGGTGAATTTTGTGTTGATCTATTCAAAGTTCATAATGGATGAAAGAGTACTGTTTTGATGGAGATAAATAATGTAAAGATTTAAGAGAAACCACACAATACTTGATTATTTTTCGATACATTTTATTTAATATCATATCCTTCTATATTACAAATTATCGTACATAAATAAATAAATACTAGAAAATGCACATTGCAAGTAGAATAAGATAGTTTAAAAAAGGGTCGCCGAGCATGCATACTACAACTTCCGCCGTCTACTACTGACTTTCAAGTTTCAAGTATGATCCTAAAATCTGGAAATCAAGTTTCAGAATTTTATTGGATAAAGAAGTACTGTATATAACACTACGAAACTTCTATTGTTTACCGACCAGCGTCAAACGTATTTTATAACATGCTGACTCTTTTTCGTGATATTAAATCAATACTCAAATATAATAATTCAATTGAATTTTTATGCTAGATCGAAAGAAACTCAATAATTTTAGTTTTAATTTTTCACTTTCATATTTTAATAAAAGACTTACATAAAATTCTAATATATTTAATTTCATATTGACAAAGAATAATCTAAAGATTACCGAACCATTTTCAAAATTTTAATAAAATGGAATTTTAAATTTTTTATCATAAAAAAAGTTATTCTAGTTGCTAACTGGTGTTCATGGTTCGGTATGGTCCGGATTCAACAATTTTTTGAACCAAACTGGTAATAGCGGTTTTATAAAATTTAAAATTAAACCAATAAAATTTAAAAACCAAGTCAATCCAAATCACCTAAGAACGGTTTTATTCGGTTTCGAACCACAGTTTGACTTCTAATTAATTTTTTATAATTTAATTATTTTATTTAAAAATTATGAGTAATACCTTAAAACCTTATGTAATCATAATTTCAAAAATTCTTTAGTTATCCCACCTTTCACAATCTTGAATTTTTATGCTAGATCAAAAAAACTCAATAATTTTACTTTTAAATTTTCACTTTCATATTTTAATAAAAGACTTACCTGAAATTCTGATATATTTAATTTCATATTGACAAATAGTAGTCTAAAGATTACCGAACCATTTTTAAAATTTTGATAAAGTTTAATCTTAAATTTTTTATATTCTAGTTAGATGTAAAATAATTAATTTTTAGTTAATTATATTAATATATACTCCCTTCGTCCTAAACAAATTGGTGTTTTTTGAAATTTAAAAGTCAAACCAACTCAATTTTGACTATTGATTAAAAATTATTGTTAAAAGTAAAAATTATAAAAAAGTATATTAATATATTATTAGAATTAATATTTAAATTTGTAAAATTATAAATTAATAATGTATAATTTACTATCAAAATTAAATAGATTTCACTTTTAAAATTTATAAACCGTCAATATTTTTATGATGGATTTAGAAAAAAAATATTTATAGGACGGAAGGAGTACTATTTATTTATAATATATAATATTCAAACATTTAGGTCCAAATTAACCACTAAATATTGTTTACAAACCATAACCAAACAATTTTAAGTGTATATGGTCCACATAATCGATCCGTTAATAATGATTTTTTTTATATTGCTATTTAAATGGTTCAGATTGTCTCGGTCCGTCCAAAACTGTGGATTAGGGAATTGGATGAACACCCCTAAGAAGGGTTGCATGTGTGATTGTACATGATAGGTTTATTATAAAATTTAAACTTTTATATCAAATAAAAGTTTAGAGTTTTTATATATATTTTTATTTGATATAAAATTTTAAATTTAATACTTTCTCAATCTCGAATTAACTGTCATTTTTTATTTTTCTGTGATCAAATTGACTGACTGAAAATTATATAGAAATATATGTTAACTATATTCATTTGTGTAAATATGAACAAGAGTATTAACATTTTTGTATTTGTTAATAGACACCTAAGCTTAATTTTGTGAAAACAATTAGTTTACACGACTTTTGATCAATTTTTTTAAAAATAAATTAAAAATTAGGATCGTGAAAAAATTCGTCGGTTCAATATAAAAATACAAGTGTTCAAATATCCAACATGAAAAAATGGTAAATAACCCAAATGTCCCTGTTTCTTAGATTATTACATATATTTAATTAAACAATTTTGCTGTGAAATTCTCTTCTCTTAGGAAAGATATTTTTACATCTAATATGTAAAACTTATGATTCGTTATATCTTTAATTACCAGAAGTTAGAGATTACTTAAACTTTTACTGCACTCGCGACATTTGTTTTGACTTAAATATATATTCTCTTCTTTCCATTTTACATGTTATTTTTGAAAATATTACTCACATGTTAAGAGCTTCTAATATAAAAATTATTTTACATTTGTATCCATATTAATTGCAATGCGAATGATAATTTCATTTCATTAAATATACAAGTACCAATACTCTAATTAAGGATTATTTTAGAAATTTACCTATAAAATTGAATTGAAAGTAGGATAGTGAACATGAGACAATTTTTTAATCAAAAGTGACTACTAATTTGGGACGGAAGATATTAAATATATAAAATTTATTTTATTTATAATATAATATTGATTATAACAATACAGTATAGATAATATAGTAATACAATTGTACAGTTGAATTATATATATCAATCTCAATGCTACTCAAACTCTATAAACTCTTTAAACATTATTAAAATTATAAAGGATTGGGCACATAGGTTAAAAAAATATATATGATAATGATGAAAAGTGAGGATAATGGGTGAAGTGGTGGGACCAATCAATATTTAATGTATGAAGTGGTGGGACCAATCAATATTTAATGTATGAAGTGGTGGGACCAATCAATATTTAATGTATAAAGGGAGTATAGTGCAAGAAAGTAGTGGATGTAGTTGATTTTTATATTATAAAATTTTACTATTTTTGGTAAGTTTTGAAATGTAAAGAATTGAGAGGGATATCCAAAAAGAAAAGTGTAAAGAAATGGATAGAACATGGAGTATTTCTTTTAAAATCTTATTAAAATTTAAAAAAAATTAAATATATATAATCTATATTTTGGTTATCCCTCATTTTTGTTTCACCTAAAAATAAATCTATATTAAAATACCTTTTATTTAATATAGTTGTATTAAATATAATCTATTTACAGAATTCAGTCTCACCACCGCTCAAACTCTTTAATTCATTTAAAATATCAATCAATTAAATAAATCTCATAAATATAATAATATTATTATTTTCTATCTATATTAAATTTTATTAAAATACAATGTAAACATCTCAAATAATCATTGCCAAACTATCCAATTCATTTAAAATTATCACTCATAATCAAATGATTATAATATTATTATTACTTTATCTATTTTAAGTTTTAAAATAACAATCAATTAGTTACATCTCAAGAATGATGTAATATTATTATTCTTTTATCTATAATGCATTTTATATCAAAAACAATATAAATATCTTAATTTAATCAGCTCAAACTATTCAATTTATTTTAAATATATTAAAAAATTTGAAGAAATCTGTGGAGCGCACAGGTTATGAGCTAATAATATTATTAATCAATTCTTAAGATCTTATTGTATTTAAAAAAATACTGTAATTATATTAAAAATATATCTATACTATATTATTAAAACCGTAAGGGCAAATGTCCGTCGTGCGATCTGGTCATTTTGTCTTTCAATCATCTTCAAATACATGTGTTTGTCTCATACTTAATTTCAAACATATCATTTTAAATAAAATATAGAGTTGTACTTATAATATACTAACATGTTTCAATTTTCTCATTATTCATCATCTTTCATTTATATAAAATCTTAACTTATTAATTAATTTTTTTTCATATTGAAATAATAATATTATTTTATTTATATTAATTAAATTTTAGTACTATGTTATATATATTATCTTATATAGAGTTGTACTCACAATCTACGAAAATATTTCAATTTACTCAATGCTCAAACATTTTAATTTATTTAAAATTAAAATTTTATAACTAATATTTTTGAATATTAAAATTATATTAAAATTTTATCTATATTAAAACATACTCTTTTATTTAAATTTTAATTAAAATATTTTTAATATATTTGACTTCTTTTTATTAATAAAAATTTCCGAAACTATACTCTTTTTAATATATTTGGTCGATCATCCGGTTGGTATAGTGTCTCAGTAAACTTCAAATACACTCTTTTAATTAAATTTTAGTTAAAATATAGAGTTGTACTTCTGATCTACTAATTAACATGTTTTAATTTCATCATCGTTCAAACATTTTAATTTATTGAAAATTATAATTTTATAATTAAATTTTTTGAATATTAAAATAATATTTATACTAAATTTCTCCTACACAATTTCAAACACATTTATTTTTATTTTTAATTAGAATATATTATATCAAACAAATATATTATACCTACAACTCTTTTTAGAGCAGATATATTATACATATAACTTTATCATTAGTGGAGTTTCCTTTCTTAATAATAAAATAAAATAAATTATTATATTAAATTAAATATTTAAAACATATAATATAATTATTTTATACTGTATATATTATACATACAACTCTATCATCGGTATAGTGCTCTTTTTATAAAACTGTTCACGGTTAATATTATTTTATATTTAAATTGTAGAATATAATTTCTATTTTATGAATAATATTATAATATAATTTGTATCTAATATAGTTGTATTAACATTTAACTCAATTTTATCACCGCTTTTTAATTTATTTTAAATTACAACCTATTAATCATATATCATGAATATTAAAATAAAAAATTAATATAACATAATAATATATAAAAAATTAGGAATAAAATAAATTATTATATTAAATTAAATAATTATATAAATTATTTAATATAAAATTTATTAAACCGTGCTACGCACGGTTATAAGCTAGTATGTTATTACCGTAGCATATCAACAAAAATATTTTATTCTAATTCTATTATGGTCTCGTAACCTTCTAACATTTCTTAGTTTGTGATCATATTAATTGTTTCCAATAAGAAAAAACATTGTTCATTTGATTAATAAGGATCCCTTCATGGAGTCGTGTTAAAGGATTTAGACATTGCAATTGAAAATAATTAAGACACGAATAGTAAAATCACAGCCCCTTTGTTAATTAATTATGCCGTGTTGATAGAAATTGAAAGTAGATTTACAAAATGAAATCATCCAATTATTAAAATATTTTGAGAAATCATTAAAATCACTTATAGTAATCACATTAATTACCAAATTATTGTCATAGTATATTTTTAAACTTTAAGATAAAATATAATTTTTTTATATTAAATTTCTAAATATGTACGACATAGAACTTAATTACGTATAAGATATATTTTTTGTCTTCGATTTTTAATATATCAATTAATTTTAAGCTACTCATTTAATTTTGGATAATCCTGCAAAGGGTACCTCTATTCATGTGACCACAGAACTCCTTTCTCAGCCACCTCTTATTTCTGTAAGTCATAGTGATTTGAGCCTTTCATGTAAAACTGAGGTAAAATGTGTAAAAAATAGAATTTATAATGAGAGGCAGACACTGGATCTAGAAAAAGGAGAGATAGAATTGAGAAAAAAATTAGTTACTTCTAGTGAGCAAACTCTGACTCTTAAAGGTCATGAGATGTGTGATATGAGCAGTAATAAGATTACTTTAAAAGAAAAGAGTGATTTAGGATATTCTGTTTGTTTTGCAGGTACTCAGAGTTTCCATGTCCCTTTAAACTCTAAGATGCCAAACTCTGATAATGAAGAAACATTCTCTGATGAGCCAATTTTTACAGATGAAGAAGAAACAAATCTTTCCATTCCTTACTCTCAGAGATATAGTTCAAAGAGATGGCCAATAGATTCTTTTGATGCTCATGATAGATTAAAAATGGAGTATCCTGGTTATTGTGTTGTTGAAAAGTTGAAGGGAGAAATAGAATCGTCTCTTACTGATGAAGGTATAAGGAGGGAAACTATTGAAAGGGGTGAACCATCACATGAAGATCTTCTAAGTTCAAAGAGACAATCCATCTGGGATATGTCTTGGAAATTCTTTCATGAAGATATTTCTTAGCCCCATGTTCATGATCTTATACATAAGGCAGATTTTGAGCTAAATTCTGAAGAGATGAAGACAATTCTAAAAGTAACTACTGTGTTGACAAAGGGTCTTCACAATGAAGTTTGTGATCCAAAAGATTCTGTTAGCAAAATAAGTGCTACTATTCAAACTTTTGCATCTGCTACTCAGCATGCTTTAGAAACAAGATCAAAACTGTTTCTGTAAAACAAGATGCTCTGAAAGCTAAAGTTGATAAGATTGCTACTGTTGTTACCTCAATGTAAACAATATTGCATATTTTGTAGACATCCTTACTATCTCTTCTAATGTCAGAAAGGGGGAGAAAGTATCAAAAGACAAATGCAAAGAGGATGTTGTGATACAATCAGATAAACCAGGGAAATATGATGGTGATGGTAGTGCTAGGGACAAAAGACAAGAGAGTCATAAGATAGGACAAATTGGACAGAGTTTATAAACTGGACAGAGTTTACAAATTCTGACTGATCAAACTCTGATTCCTTCAGATTCTGGTGTAAACTCTGGTAATCAAACTTTGATGAATCTTGATGAAGAATTGGTAAAGAGGCTTGAAGAAGAAGAAAAGCGTGAGATGATTGAAGAAAGAAATAAGAAAGATGCAGAACTAGCAATGAAATTATTTGAAGAAGAAAATTCAGGAATGGATCCAGTTGTTATTGAAGAAGAAGTCAAGAAAACTGGTACTGACAATGCTCAAGTCCAATCAAAGAAGAGAAAATATGTGAAAAAGACTCCAACTCAGAAGAAGATGCTCATTCAAGCAAATCCAACTGTAACCAAACCAATTTCAACAAATCCAACTCCAATAATTCAAAAGAAAGCTCCAACAAAACTTAAAACTCCTCTCACTATGCTCAGTACTATATTTCTACCGGGAAGAACACGTTTTGATGATGAAGAAGAAGAACAACAACAATCTCTGTGCATAAAGAAGAACCCTGATCTTTTGTGGACTAAATCTAACACTCTGACTCTCAATGCCAGACTTGGTAAAAACAAGGGTGGTATTGGTGATTCTCAAGCTAAAGTCTACAAAGGTGAAGCAAACACTTTCAGAGATCCTTTTTCTTTGAAGAACAAACCTGAGGAAGAGTTATCACAAAATCATTTGGACAAGCTAATTGTTGTTCATGTTGTAAAAGATATCTTTGATGGTGCTGTTCCAAAATAGAAGCTGCTGTATTTTCTTAAAAATGGAAGAATAATGAAGATAGCTGAAGAAGATCTAATTCATAAGTCATCAAAGGAACTTGAGTATGTTCTCTACCTGTTGAATGATGAAAATGATATTACTGCTAAGTGGGTGAAGATTTTGGAAGGAGTTATTGAGGAAAATAAGAAGAATGAAAGGTTGTTGATGGTAAATTCTGAGGAGTACAGACCAGGATATGTGCTTGAAGATGGGACAGAGAAAAAGATGGTTAAATGGGATGCAAAGGTTAATATGGTGTTGAGAATTCCTACACTAATACTAAACCCTGATGGACAGAAAGCTTGTTGCATACCTCTAGATGATAGAAGGGAAAAAACATCAATTTACAACTTTAGAGCTGCAATTTTCCAAATTGACGATTCTAGTGATCAAATGAAAGAGCTGAAGAAAAAGATGATTGAATTATTGAATATTGCTGAAAAGAAATTACTTGACCAGTTTTTTCTAAAGATTTTTCATATAAGAGAATTTAAGTCAAGGTGAAGAACTCAAACTCTGGTACATCTGTCTATATAGTTTCTGATAAAACATAAATTGGGAGAGATTGTTAGAAATACAAACACTGATGCTGTCAGAGGATACTACAAATAAAGTTTATTGAAGAATATAGTTTATGCTGACGTCATCAGAGTTTAGAAGCTGTCGACAGAGTTTACTGAGACAGAGTTTACTCAATCAGAGATTATCAACCGATAGAGTTTATGATCATCAGAGTTTGATAAAGATGGAAATAGATAAATCAGAGATTGATCTGAGATAAAGATGGAAGTGTTTTAATGCAATCCTATTACCTTTCTGGAAGATATCCCTATCATTATCTGTGTTGTATTTGGATTTGTAGCTGTGTATTATATAAACACAGAATTAGGTTAACATTAAATAAATTCAAGTCATATTATTCTTATAACCTAGCAGCTCTTAAGAACATTAATTTTCTTGAGAGAGTTTTGTATTCAGTTTATTAAAAGTTAATACAAAATAGTATTTCTTCTACACATTTGTGTTCATAATCGATTATTTTGATACTAGTATATTCAACTCCCCTTCTATAATAGTGTAATATCTAGGCAACAATATAAGAAGATAATCACCTCATTAGTTGGAGTAATGATTGAATCAATAAGACAAGCGCCTTTTTCTTTTGGCATTCCTTCCCAAAATGTCTCAGGATCAGAGTCTGAAGGTAGTCTAGACTCTGACTCAACATTAGACTCTGATTCAGGAGATTTTTATATTTTAGAGTCTGGCTCTGTAGGAGCCTTGGGAGCATCTGTTTCCTGCAAAATAGGGTTAATGACAACAATAGGCTTGTGTGTGTGCAAAATAAGCCTTCCTCAACCTCTTGTACTTCTTAGTAAAATATTTCTCAGAAGACTCAATTTGAGAATCCTGAGGTGTATCCATAGGTTTTTCAGAGACTATAGCCTTTTGAGAGTCTATAGTCTTGGTTTGAAGGTTAGAATCAAGTGTATCATGACTCTCTTTTAGCAAATAAAGACCTTCAACAACTCTTTTCTCTAGAGAGGAGAGCTTCTCATCAATTTACTCATCTATCAGCCTGGTTTGGATCAATCGCCTCCTCTTTACAACTTGTGTCTTTTGAGAGACACCAGAGGTTAGTTTCTTTTTGGATTTTGGTTGTGAAGATTGTTTGGTTGAAGGTGATTTGGCTACTTGGGTAGGTGCAGGGGGACTCTCCATCACTTGTTCCTGCACCATCTCACCACTAAAGAATGAAGAATTATAGATGAAAGGTTTGTAGTTAAAGAGTTTTACCTGCATTACCTGTGGATATGTCATGACAAGTAGACTCTTTTTCTTGTCATCAATTATCTTGATGTCAGAAAAAATTCTTCTCTATTGCTTGTAAGCCTGCACACAACAATCAACTGCAAGCTTGACAGATATGTTAGGAATTAAGTGATTAAGGAGAAACATAAGGAATCTATGATAATAAACCTTCTTGCTCCCCTCCTACACATTATTCAATTTTGCTCCCATTTGAGTGAGCAACATATCACCAATGTTGATCACTTTATAAAATAGGAGACTGTGACCAATCTGATAAGTGATAAAAGTTAAAACATCAAATCCACTGCATTTATCAGTGAAAAACTTAGCAATTTGATCAAAAAAGAAAGACAACTCTTTTCTCAGAAAAGGCCTAGTTATTTTACTCATATTGTCTAAACTACCAGAATAACATAGTGATTTAAACATGCTCTTAATATCTTCATCAGAAACAGTATCATCGAAAGGTGTTTTAACAGGAAGTTTAAACACAGAGTTAAGAACATCAGCAGTTACATCAAATGTTAAGTCACCAAAGGTAAACATAATCTTACCTGGTTGATCCTGAGTAGGATCAACTACCTTTGCAGAGTTCAATGTCTGCGATACTGCATCCATATTAATGATATGAGATGCCTTGAGAATGTAACTGAGCTCACTCTGCTCCAAGAAATCCATCACAGGGTAGTATCAGCGTCTACCCCTTTCTTGTCTCCTAGGGCTGCCACGTGATTCGTTGTCATGAACTCAAAGTCCCCAAATATGAATGCAATCGCCTTGGGTCCCCTCATGATGGTATATACAGCAGCCATTGAAGTAATTGAAGTAAAAGTGATGAAAATTCGTGAAAAAATAACTTAGGGTTCTTGAAAAAGCTCTGAGCGTATTTTTGCCTTAGAAAATAATTCGCAATAAACAGGTGAGTAAATTGTATATAAAAATTCTATTTTATTCAAAGTGCATACCATACACACGGGTCTACAGTCTGTGACCAATAAAAAGTAACTATTACCACCTATTTTAATTCATTTAAACGAATTAAACGTAATCAGAGTCTGTTGGCACGAATTCTAACCATTTCAGAGTCGAAGTGTCTAAACCTTCAGAGTCTATAGTCTCTCAGAGTCTATAGACTCGTCAGAGTCTAGAAGTTAGACTCTGTCAAGATAAAGTATCTCAAAAATTTTACAATAACAAATTATAATTTAATAAATTAGGGACTATAATTAAAGTACATGCCTTTCTTCTTGTTATGATTGATCATTTACATATTTAACATACTTAATTCACCTACCAGTATGAGAAATGTAGACTCATCAAATGGTTTTGTTAAAATGTCTGCAATCTGTCTGTCAATTTGAACATAGTGAAGTGCCATAGTACCATTTTCAACATGTTCTCTAATAAAATGATACCTGACATCAATGTGCTTTGTTCTGGAATATTGGACTGGATTATCTGTAATTATAATAGCATTAGTGTTATCACAATACATAAGAATATTTAAAAATGTCAGTCCATAATCAAGTAACTAATTTCTCATCCACAGAATTTGAGCACAATACTTCCAGTTGCTATGTATTCAGCCTCAGCTGTTGAGGTTGATACAGTCTGTTGTTTTTTATTAAACTAAGAAATTAATCTGTTTCCAAGAAATTGGCATTGACCTGTTGTGCTTTTTCTGTCCACTTTGCATCCTGCATAGTCAGAGTCTGAATAACCAATTAGTGAAAAATCCGACTCTCTAGGATACCAAAGTCCAAGAATTTGTTCACCCTTGTGATATCTGAAAATTCTTTTCACAGCTAACAAATGTGATTCTCTAGTGTCATCTTGAAATCTAGCCCACAGGCATGTTGCGAACATTATATCTGGTCTACTAGTAGTTAAATATAATGATGAGTCAATTATATCTCGATAGATAGTGTTGTCAACTTTCTTACCCTTAGGGTCAGAGTCTAGCTTAGTGGCTGTTGACATGGGAGTTTTGGCAGTTGCACAGTCTTGAACTTCTTCAATAGTTCTTTCACATACTTTGATTGATTGATGAAAATTTCATCATCATTATGTTTGACTTGAAGTCCCAAAAAGAAGTTTAACTCTCCTATCATGCTCATTTCATAATTTACTGAATTAATTTGCTAAACTTTTCATAGAGATTTTCATTAGTAGAACCAAATATAATATCATTAACATAAATTTGGACAAACAAAATATCACATTTATGTTTTTTAATAAAGAGGGTTTTGTCATTGGTACTTCTAATGAATCCATTTTCAAGAATTTTTTTTGATAGAGTTTCATACCATGCTCTAAGTGCTTACTTCAATCCATATAGTGTCTTATCTAACCTGTAAACATGATTAGGAAACTTTGAATCAATAAATCCTAGTGGTTGCTCCACATAGACTTCTTCTTCTAATTTTTCATTCAATAAGACACTTTTCACATCCATCTGATACACCTTGAATTTTGAATGAGCTGCAAATGCAAGAAACATTCTGATAGCTTCCGATCTTGCTACTGGTGGAAAACTTTAATCATAGGCAATTCCTTCCTCCTGAGAGTATCCTTCTGCAACTAGCCTTGCTTTGTTTCTAATCACAGTTCCATTCTCATCAAGTTTATTTATGAACACCCTTTTTGCACCAACAATTGATCTATTTCTAGGTCTTGGTACAAGTTTCCACACATTATTTCTCTCAAATTCATTCAATTCCTCTTGCATTGCAATAATCCAATCAGGATCTTGCAAAGCTTCCTCAATTTTCTTGGGTTCATTATTTGATATAAAACAACTATAAAGACATTCATTTTGAGTGGCTGTTCTAGTTTGTACACCACTCTCAGGATCACCATTTATTAAATCAGGAGTGTGATCCCTTGCCCATTTTATAGATGGTGGAAGATTGGTTCTTGAACTTAAATCTCCCCCTAAATTAGTGGCATTTCCTGTATGTGAGTGAAATTCAAATGAAGAGGCTCCCCTGAATTACTTGACTTTGAAAAGGATTTAGAGTGGCATGATCCAGACCTTGATGAGTTAGAATCTGAAAAATTTAATTATGTCTGTCTAGACTTTGTTTGGGTAGACCCTGAGCTGTTTGGAGTTGAATTTTTTAGCTCTCCCTCAGAGTGTATAGGTTCCTATGTTGTTTCAGGAGTTATTTGAGACTCTTCATCCTCATCATCTTCATCTATCTCAGAACTTTTCAAATTTTTAAATTTCAGTGTTGTAGACTCTGATTCATCCTGCAATCCTGTAATCTTTTTTTCATCAAATGCAACACGAATAGATTCCATAACAATTCTAGTTCTGAGATTAAACACTCTGAATGCCTTTGTATTTGGTGCATATCCAAGAAAGATTGCTTCATCATCCTTAACTTCAAATTTGCTTAGATTTTCATGATGTACTTTCAGTACAAAGCATTTGCATCCAAATATGTGAAAGTGTTCACACTTGGCTTCTTGTTATTTACCATTTCATAGGGAGTCTTTCCATGCATATTAATCAATGTACAGTTTTGAGTGAAACATGATGTACTGACTGCCTCAGCCCAGAAATATACTTGCAGTTTAAACTATGCTAACATTATCCTGACAGCTTCTATGAGTGTTCTATTCTTTCTCTCCATAACTCCATTTTGTTGGGGTGTTCCTGGTGCATAAAATTGTTGAGTAATTCCCTTTGATGCACAATATTTCTCCATGATTGAATTCTTAAATTTAGTACCATTGTCACTCATTGGAACTCTAACTGTCTTCTTTGATTTTATTTCCAGAAAAGTGATATGGTCTATTATGTGTTGTGGAGTTTCATCCTTTGAATGCAGAAAGAAAACCCATGTGAATCTTGTCAAATCATCTACAATGACAAGAGCATATTTCTTTTTGTTAATTGACATAACATTTACTAGACCAAATAAATCAAAGTGTAATAGATAAAAAAGTTCAAAAATGGTGTTTATTGTCTTGCTCTTGAAGAATGTTTTCCTTTAATTTCCAAGTTGACATGCTTCACAAAGTCCATTTTGCACAAAGTCAAACTGTGGTAGTGCTCTCACAAAATTCTGTTTCACCAACTTGTTGAGTGTTTTGAAGTTGATGCGTGACAGTTTCTTGTGTCATTTCCAGCTTTCTTCAGTTGAGGCCTTGCTATATAGATATATGACTTCATTATGAATGCAATCCTCCAAGCTGGCTTCATATATGTTACCATATATGTGCCCTTTGAAAACCAAAATGTCTGTTTCTTTGTGAGTTACAAGACACTCTTTGTTGTCAAAGTCAGTATGGCAACTTTTATCTCCAAGTTGACTTATACTTATTAAATTATGTTTCAAGCCATCAACTAGAGCTACTTCATCAATGATGACTGAAAAGTATATGACTAGGCCTATTTGTAATAATTAGATGACAACTCAACTCAGATAAGAAACAGTAGTAAATAATAAATACAAAACATGAATCAAGACGGAGAATATAAACTAGACACGAAGAATCAGAATATCTGAAGACTTGTAATGAAATTGTTATTCAACACTGGAAGAAGTTCATTAATTTGTTCAAGAGTCAGTGAAAAATAAAGTGGTAGTATTTCAGAAGAATTCAGAAGATACAGAAGATTTATAGTGGCTACTACACGAAAATTCCAAAAGAAGAGGAAAGATAGTGAAACAAAAGAATGATAGAAGGTCACAACTTAAAAGTTAATAAGTGAAGAATATTTATTAGTATGGTACAAATGAACCAGACAGTACATTTGTGTGTCAACTAAATTAATATTTATTCTTCAGTTAGCTCAAGTGTTTTTATGACAGAAGACAAGGCAAAGGCGGAAAGACTTCGAAGAAGACTACATGGTTATTTAAGTCAACATAGTATTTTAATTCTGCTATTAAAAGTTAATTGATTATTTAATTTATTTAATTTATTTAATTAAATTAATTCAAGTTAAATTTAATTTAATTTATAAATTAACTAATTAGAATTAATTTATTATAAAATATATAGCTTAGTATGATATTTAATAGAATTCAAATAACTTTAAAATAAGTCATACCGAATTTTATTAAAAATAAGTCATACCGAGTTATATATATAAAAAGTCATACCGAGCTTTTTAATAAAAGGTCATACCGAGATTTATTTATATAAGTCATTCTGATTTATTTAAATAAGTCATACCAAACTTTTATTAATAAAGGTCATGCCGATTTTTTTTTAAAATAAGTCATTCTGATTTATTTTAATGAAGGAAAATCCGAATATGACTTTAGAAAAGTCATACCGAATTTTCTAAAGTCATACCAAATTTCAAAAGTTATGCCAGTCTTTTTAAAAGTCATACAAGGCTTATTTTTTGTTAAATAAAGTCATAGTGGAAAAGTCATACTAGCTTTAAAATCCTCTATAAATATGAGGTATCCGCTTCATATTTTACGTCATTGAAAAACATTCAAATTCAGAAATTTGTATGCAATGTAATATTCACAGATTTCTGTGCAAAGTTTGGAATATAATTGTTAAACCCGAACACTTCATGTCGAACTTGTTCTAGTTAACTTTATCAATTATATACAATCAGATCAGATAAATTTTGTAATACTTTTCAAGTTAAATTATATCTTCTACTTGAACAGTATTTCATTAAAATTTATATTTCATGATTAATTAAAATAATATTTTCTAAATCCGAAATACTGCGATAATTTATAGATATTGTATTCAACCCCCCTTCTACAATCTTGCCATATCCCAGTATTTGTCATTTGTTGCCATCTATAAAGGATACTTCTGGACCAGTTTTTTCCACAAAGTCTGTAAGCAGGGATTTCTTTCCAGTCATGTATCCTGAACATTCACTGTCCAGGATTAGGGTTATTTTCTTTACCCTTGTTCCCTGAATACATAAAGCAACTAGTTAGATGTTTTGAGGACCCAAACTGTTTTGGATCCTTTCTTATTAACTTTAGGTGAAAGAGGCTTAATATTCTTGACTTTTGTTTTACCTGTTTCATTTGTTGCCTAAGACTCTGGTGGAGTCTTGACAATGTCATACCAACTTTTATCAATTGAAGATTTTAGCTCATAAAATATTTAATACAAATCATGATAGTCCCTACACATATAAATAGAATGAAATATGCTACTACAGTGATAACAAGGCTTCTGTGGAATATAGTGACTTTTCAGAGTCTGTGAAGGAATAGACTCTGATTTCTTCTCAATTTTTGTTGTTCAGTCTAGAGCTAAATGGTTGTGGTTTCCACATCTGTAACACTTCTTTCTATGAGTATTAAGATTCTTTTGATAATTATTGGCCTTATTAATGTCTTCTTTACCATTCCTATTTCTCCTAGTCTTTGTAGACTCTGATAAGTTCTCTAACCTTTTCTTTAACTTAGACTTAGACAGGTACCCTATGTTAATGTTTTTCTTAGATTTCTTTGCTCCTGATTCATCTGTCTTTTTGTCAACAACAGGGGGATCATTGACATATGAATTTGTGGTTTCTTTAGGTAAATCAGTTTTTCCTTCAGAAGTCATAAACTTAACAAGAGTGAAGGTAATTTTGTCCTTAATCTTATTAATTTGGCTAGCTTCTCCATTGTTATTATTCTCAACAATAGGTCTTTTACCTTGACTATTGTCATAGCCTAGACCAGCAGTTTGACACATATTTTGATTGTTGAGAATTTCCTTAACTTTTCTACCAGAGTCTGTCCATACTCTGAACTTAAGCCCCTCTCCCTCTAGTTCTTTCTTAACAAAGTCATAGGCTTTCAAGACTTCTGTGTAGTTGTGTCTGCATTTCTCAGAATCCTTTTTGTATTATTCCATTAACACTAACTTAGACTCTAAATAGTTATTCCTGCTTGTTAAGGTTAAATTTTCTTCTATTAACCTGTCATTTTCATTAGTGAGAGACCTAGAGTTTGTCATTATATTCTTAATCTCTCTTTACACAATTTTTATACCATCAGAGTCTAAATTAAGTAAGGATTCAGGAGAGAAGATTGATACCTAAGTCTTAGAAGATGAAGGTTCTTTTGGAGATTCTAATTTTAAAGTGACCCAGTATTTCACAGTTGAAACATTTGACCTTTGCTTTATTAAGCTTGATAATTGTGTTTTTGCCCTTCTCAATCTTTTCATCTTCTTTCTTGAATGATGACATCTTGCTAAATTTACCAGTTCTTTTGTTAAATTTCATTCTTTTAAAATTCTTAGCAAACATAGTCATCATTTGACTTCGATCAATCTCTTCATCTGAATCAGAGTTTGTATCAGTAGACTCTGACTCAACAACAGTTTTACCCTTCTTCCTTGAATCCTTGATTCTTGCTTCGATGGGTTCTTCTTATTGTTATTTCTTAGACTCCATTAAGAGTGCCACATATTTTGCCTTCACAGTCTTTTTATTCTTTCTTTGTTTCATCTTTAAATCATATGTCTTGAGTCTGCCATACAATTCTTCTAAAGTTATTTCATCCAAATCTCTAGCTTCCCTTATTGCTGTTGTTTTGNCTTATTGCTGTTGTTTTATTGTCCCACTCTTCAAGAAGGGCTCTCAGAAACTTAGTGTTTGTGTCTTCAAGGTCATACACTTTACCAAGTATATTCATCTCATTCAGTAGTTTGGTAAATCTATCATACATCTCAGTGATAGTTTCTCCAATTTTTGCCTCAAAATACTCATATTCCTGAATTAACAGAGACCTAGCATTCTTCTTGACATCTTTAGTCCCTTCACAGTGTGCTTCAAGTTTTGTCCACATCTCCTTAGCAGTTTTGCATGATATAATACAGTTTATAAGAATAGAATCCAAACTGTTAAAGAGAATGTTTTTGACTTTTGCCTCCTTAAGGACATTCTCTTTGTCCTCCTTTGTCCACTCAGCCTTTGGTTTTTCAACCAAGTGCTCTTCAATTATTTGACCTTTTTTAGTGATTTGAGGAACAAGCCTTGAGGGAACATAAGGTCCTTCATGAATCCTGTCAAGATAGTCAGGGTCTGTAGCTTCCAGATGGTGCAACATCTTAACCTTCCAGTGTGTGTATTCGTTTCTCTTAAGCATATGAATCTTAGAATTGTCATCTTTGTTTCTCTTAAAAGTTAGGCTCTGATACCAATTGTTTTCCCAGTTACACAAGTAGAAGGGGGGTTGAATACTTATTTTCTTTTTCTGCCTGATTAAAATCAACTCAATATGAATTAAAGCTTTGAATTAAGAACAAAGATCAAACACAAAGATATGAATGAATACTGTTTGTATTATTAATGAGTAAATACAAACTCTCATAGGGTGTACACAAACCCTAGCAGCTTCTCTGTGTTTCTCACAGCAACTCTCTCTATCTCTATGCTCTCACAAAAGTTCGACTTGGACAACTTGACTTCTTTACAATTAGGTTACATGGAGTGTTTATATAGAGATCTGCCTATCAACTAATAACAGAAAATCAAATTACAATAGGAATAGAATTCCTAATTATTAGTTGACAGTTTCCTTCTGAAATTCTATTTCTTTCCCATAGCATATCTGCAATATAATTGTCTTTATCTTCGAAGACTTTCCATTCTTGTGATCATCTTCCAAATTTAGCTTCAACTTTACAGACTCTGAAATCTTTAGACTCTGACAGACTATAGACTCTGATAGTCTATAGACCCTAATCACCTTCCAGACTCCGATCCTCATCCAGACTCTGGTTTCACTTTCTACAGAAAATCTTCTAAGTACAAATGACAAGAATGTTAACTATCT
Source organism: Oenanthe javanica (assembly GCA_008931105.1). Taxonomy (NCBI): domain Eukaryota; kingdom Viridiplantae; phylum Streptophyta; class Magnoliopsida; order Apiales; family Apiaceae; genus Oenanthe; species Oenanthe javanica. The sequence goes on along the minus strand of QRFB01003999.1, from coordinate 1,389 downwards.
AGACTCTGATTATAAAAGTTCAGAGACTAGAAAGATTTATTACAAATAGATTATGCTAGACCATGTTCTAGTATTTTGTACATCATCGAATGAATATATTCTTAACAAGTTATAAAATGGGACATTTTCGGGTAGACAGGTCGGGTTGAAATTTTTAACCGGGTTCGGATCGGATTTAAGTTGATTCAGAAATAGGACCGGGTATAACAAACTCCACACGAACTTGATCCATCACCCAAAATCACCCCTACCTGTAAATGGTATACAGGTTGAGTGTAAAATATTTATCCTTTATCCATCTATGGACTATACAGAATAAATCATTTTGAAATTATTGAAAAGAAAAAGAAACCCACCAGAGGAACCCATACCTGAAAAGGAGCACATTGCAGATTATTAAGTCAAGCGTGAAATGGATAAATTACAACTTTAATTTTCAGTCTGAGCTTTAAAAGTATGTATTATTAGCTTAGGCACAGACATGTGAATGACAAAAAGGCCTAAATTAAAGACTTTAATTTGGTTCGCCGAGGATTAATTCAAAGAATTCTTTCTTGTAACTTGTAAGTTGTAACTATAGTACTCGCTGGTCCTCTACAGATTAGTTTCGTCTTTTTTTATTTGGAATTGCTTTTCGCATTGATTCTCTCTCCTTATCCGCTGGAAAACGAACTTTTAGTTTGACGACTTTTATTTTTTAACTATTACTTTGCCCGATAATTGTTTTTAATTAATGAGAAATATGAAGGGAAGACAAGACAAAATAACGAAATGTTTAGTAAAAGCAATATGAATTCTTTTTTTTATTTCTTTTTGTCCTTTCTAAAAACTCGCACGTACGCATAAATTTTATTTTTCTCTTATTTTTTCTCAGTATAAAAATCTAAAAAGTACAACGATAATGATTCGGTAGATATGTAGAATTCTAAAATAGTATTCATAGCCAGAATAAAACGAAATACACAAAAATATTGGAGTAGTTTTTTGACTTGAAGTATTCGTGCATAGTAAAAAATAGCAAGCGCAGTTATATTTCGCAAATCAAAGATTTGGTGCTTTTGTTCCTTGCATAACCACACGTGAAATAATGTTAAACGTTTTCCAGTGAGTTGATTTAATCAAAAACAGCGTAACCCCAGTATTAACTCAATAAAAAAAAATGAAATTTGTAGTGCACGTCAATTTCTTTTTAATTACCAATTACTTCTGAAGCCGCTCATAATTGACTACTAATTATGTACATGTAATATCAATTAAAGTTTTATTTTCTAAATAGTAGTGGTAGAATGTTGCACATTGCCTAGGACGTACTTATTCGTTTAAGATGTGTATGCATAAATATTTATACTTTATCACATGTTTTATAAAGATTGATCTAGAAAGAAACGA
>QRFB01003998.1:10453-31989 GCA_008931105.1 Oenanthe javanica | reverse complement strand
AATTTAATCAATTTATATATGAGAAAATTATATTGAAATAATTTTTAATAACTAAGGACTACTGTTAACTATTTTTATAATTAAAAGTGATTTATATTTCTAAAAGAATGTTATTACACATGTTAAATTATCATAACACAAATTAAGTATTAATATGGAATAATATGTTTGGTTCAATAAAAAACATGTCATATATTAATATGAAAAAGTGATATATAAAAATTATTATGTATCGCTTTATTTTTAAATATTAACTTAAAATTTAAATCTCATTAGCAATATAATAACATCTATTAGTTATTGATAAAATGTTTAAATTATATATATTATATAATTATTTATAAATTGCAATTAATATTATACTACTAAAAATCTAATAACATAAAAAAACTCATTCAAATGAATAATTATATTATCATATTATTAACAGATACATATATATATTTATTAATTTTATATAAAATAAACATAATAGATATTTTATCNTATGTCATTAAAGTTTATGAATATTAATATATAAATATCATTATATAATAACATATAACTCTAATCCCTGATAATCCTCTTTTTATACAACTGCTCACAGATAATATTATTTTATATTAACATAAATTCTCAACGTTATAAAATTTTATAATAAATATTAATAAAATATCATATAAAATATAAATTTATATAAATATTAGTCATTCATCCCTTTCGAACCACGGGTTATAAGCTTATTTTATATATTCTCTAATTTAATAAAGATAAAAAAACGTTTCGCAATCATTCAGATGCTTTAAGGATATAAAAATAAGAAATTTGTCATAAATTCTGTTTAAAAAAAAATAATGTCATAATTGAAAATAATGGAACATCGTGCGAAAAAAGTAGAAAAATTGAAGCACATGGTTATATGACTAGTTCAGCACTTGAGTATTGTTATTATTCCATTAAATTATATTATCTTATATGTCATCAACCAATCTATAATGAATCTATAATATATGTTATATTATTAAAACCGCAACAACAAATGTTTGGCGCATCGTTCGGTGTGGTTATTTTATTTTTCACTCAATTTCAAACACACATGTCTGTCTCCTGCTCAATTTCAAAAACACTCTTTTAACTAATATATATATGTATTTGTACTTACAATCTACTAACATATTTCAATTTCCTCATTGTTCAATCTCTTTAATTTATTTAAAATCATAGCTTATTAATTAAATTTTATGAATATTAAAATAATAATATTATTTTATTTATATTAATTAAATTTTATCTATGTTATATTATTAAAGCCTTAAGGGTAAATGTCTGGTCGGTCAGCCATCCGTTCGGTCTAGTCATTTTATCTCTCACTCAACTTCAAATACACGTAACGTCTCCTACTCAACTTCAAACACACTTTTTTAATTTTTAATTAGAATATATTATATCATACAGATATATTATACATACAACTCTGTTTAGAATAGATGTATTATACATACAACTTTATCATCAGTAGAATTTTCTTTCTTAATAATAAAATGAAATAAATCATCATATTAAATTAAATATTTAAATCATATAAAATAATTGTTTTATAGTATATATATTATACATAAAACTCTATCACCGGTATAGTGTTCTTTTTATACAACTGTTCACGAGTAATATTATTTTATATTTAAATTATAGAAGATAATTTCTATTTTAGGAATAATATTATAATATAATTTTTATCTAATATAGTTATATTAACATTTAACTCAATTTCACCTTTTTAATTTATTTAAAATTACAACTTATTAATCATATCTCATGAATATTAAAATAAAATAAAATTAATATATCATAATAATATATAAATAACAAATAAAAATTTAGTAATAAAATAAATTACTATATTAAATTAAATAATCATATAATTAATATAAAATTTATTAATGTAGCACGTGTTTTGCATGAATTATAAGCTAGTAATTAATTATTCCTACCCTTATAATTTATTTTTACAGTTTAATTTTTATATTTATTTAAAAGTACATTAATTATATAGTTATATAATTTTTTTAGTTCTTTTTTATAAATTAAAATTTAAAACACATAAAAATCTAGACAAATAAATTGGAACGGAATTTTTAACATACAAAAAGAAATGTTTGTTAAGGACTTACGGATTATTCATTTGAATTATTTAATAAATAATTTGTAAATTAAAAATTGCATATATATATATATTAATTTATAAGTTGAAGTTAAGGAATCCCAGAGTTAGGTACCACGAATAAGACAATGGCTATGCTTGTCTATAAATTGAAAATTATTTAATTTATTAAAAAAAAGGGGGATATATTTGCATACAAATAATATACATACTCATTGTTATTGTGATTTGTGAGCAGTCATTGAATTCATCACCCTATTCGGCCGTCCAAGTATTCAACCCCATTTCCCAAATATAAATTTCTTGTTTTCTTGAAATCTAACAACAATTAACCGAGTCGAACAATTTCAAATCCGGGTCAACTCGTTCATCGATGGCGCCAGTTTTATTTACTTTTTTCCTCATCAAAACTGCATCTTTTGGATTCTTTCCTACTTTTTAATTCTTTTGGGTATTGTTTGCAGTTTCTTGAAAAGAGGGATTTCTTTTTCTATTTTATTATATTTGTGCTTTACAACTTTTTTTTTTGAATTCTTGAGGAAATAAAAGGCAAGAAGGATCTTGATTAGGGAAGATGAGTGTTGGAAAGTCTCAGGTTTGGCAACCTTGTAAAAAGAAGAGATTTTGATTGGTGGGGTTTTCCTATTTTTACCATATATATACAGATAAAAAAAAATAATGGATGGCATTTGTATCAGAAATCAGATTTTTTTCNTTATTTAATAAATAATTTGTAAATTAAAAATTGCATATATATATATATTAATTTATAAGTTGAAGTTAAGGAATCCCAGAGTTAGGTACCACGAATAAGACAATGGCTATGCTTGTCTATAAATTGAAAATTATTTAATTTATTAAAAAAAAGGGGGATATATTTGCATACAAATAATATACATACTCATTGTTATTGTGATTTGTGAGCAGTCATTGAATTCATCACCCTATTCGGCCGTCCAAGTATTCAACCCCATTTCCCAAATATAAATTTCTTGTTTTCTTGAAATCTAACAACAATTAACCGAGTCGAACAATTTCAAATCCGGGTCAACTCGTTCATCGATGGCGCCAGTTTTATTTACTTTTTTCCTCATCAAAACTGCATCTTTTGGATTCTTTCCTACTTTTTAATTCTTTTGGGTATTGTTTGCAGTTTCTTGAAAAGAGGGATTTCTTTTTCTATTTTATTATATTTGTGCTTTACAATTTTTTATTTTTTTTTGAATTCTTGAGGAAATAAAAGGCAAGAAGGATCTTGGTTAGGGAAGATGAGTGTTGGAAAGTCTCAGGTTTGGCAACCTTGTAAAAAGAAGAGATTTTGATTTGTGGGGTTTTCCTATTTTTACCATATATATACAGATAAAAAAAAACAATGGATGGTATTTGTATCAGAAATCAGATTTTTTTGAAAGATTATATGTGGGTTTGAAGATTGAATCTTGGAGAGAAATCATTGAGTGGGTTTTAAAGATAGAGTAAGAAAGATTGTCTCTTGGAGACAAACAATAGATTGAGGTGTGTGTCTTTGAAGGTATTTATATATAGGTAGGGAAAGAGAAGTGATTGAGACATAGGTGTATCTATATGGCATCAAAATCTTCAGGCAGTGGTGCTAATGGAGGTAATGGGAGGACAAAAGTTGGGAGATATGAACTGGGAAGGACACTAGGGGAGGGATCATTTGCCAAGGTGAAATTTGCTAGGAATCGGGAGACTGGTGAAAATGTTGCAATCAAGATTCTTGATAAAGAGAAAGTTCTCAAGCATAAGATGATTGGTCAGGTATATAACTTTTTCCTCTTGTCTTGTACTTTTAGTCTTCAGTCTTTCTAGTTTGGATTCGAATTTATTCTTTAGTTAATTTATCGTTTGTTTTGATATTCCAATGTTTAGTTTACTTTTTTAGTGTTCAAGGTGGAACTTGTTCTGATCAAATTTTTACAGGGGACTAATAGGGGAAATCACAAATTAATTTGATCGGTAGATCTTTCAAGTATTATTTTAGGTGTTGAAGAGTTATACTATAAAACTGTTGGACAAAAACAGAGTTATGTACTAAAAATTAATTTCATTAACTGTTTTATATTAAATAACTAAGGATGTACTTGAAATTTTTCTTGAGAAAAACAAAATTAGAATTGGGCAAAACTGAAGTTGAAGTTTCTATTTGTTTTCATGTGAATAATTCTCTTTACTTTTCATATATTTTAACAGACAACAATATATAACTACTGCAAGTCCAACACGTCTTATTATCTTATTATCAAATTTTTTTTGAAAGCTAGGTTTCCTATTAACACTAATATTTTAAATTGGTTCTGCGAAGTACTGAAATTAAAAAGGACCCCCCCTTTTTTAGTTATTTCAAATTTATTGATTTCATGATTCCTACTATTTTAAGATTTAGGCTCTTGACCGTCTACACTCGAGCATAGTTGTGCAGAGCGCACTTAAGCTCTCTCTAGACAAAGCCCAATTAAACTATGAGTTTGCGCCCTTTACAAAAGTGCACTTCTCCACGGTGAAAAAGTGTGTTTCATTTACCTTTACAAAAGATATACATAACAACTTTTCTTAAATACTTTTCCTGTCAGTTAAAACTATTATCATTCCTATTAAGCTACGAGCTTTCCTCCTTGAGAGTAGAGAAATTGTATTTAAATATTTATTCATACGCTCTCATGCTTTACCTGATCCTTTAAAAAATAGTAGATGATATATATTTTTTGACCATGAAGTTCAATGTGGTAACCTCCCATGAGATATGGAATAAGATTATATATGTGTTTTTAAATTTTGCAGATTAAACGTGAAATTTCTACTATGAAATTAGTCAGACATCCAAATGTTATCCGCATGCACGAGGTAAGAATGTTAAGATTGGGTGCATCATGTAATTATCACTGAGCTTCATTTGCATAATGTTTATGTATAGGTGTGTGGTGTTTGTGTTATTGTTGGTATATCATTAATTTTTTGTTCATATTTCACGTGTAATTGATGTAGTAATACTGTATCACTCTATACTTTGGCTTCGTTTCTTTTCTGTCAAGTCATTTGCGAGTCTAGAATGTAGTCCGTTAACAGTTGCCTTTATCACTAGGACTGTGATTAACTGCATAAATTCCTTTTCGTTTTTAAGTGTTTTGAGATACTTTTGGATAGGTAATGGCAAGCAAGACAAAGATATACATTGTACTGGAGTTTGTTACTGGCGGTGAACTCTTTGACAAAGTTGTAAGTTTTTTATGGTCGTAACTCTTCACTTTTTCATTCATCTTATTTATTATTTTTAGATAATGTTGTTCTCTTTGTTACCCGCACTTGGTTGCAAGTGTTCAACATGAATATGTTTCCAAGTGTCGGGCTCGGCAATATTTTGAAAATTTTACATGTTTTTGGCCTAAAATAAGTGCCAAGTGTTCATACCCTTGTCTGACTGTCCGACACGGGTACTCTAGGCAAAATGAAAGTGGGAGTAACAGAGGCTGTTCTTGTTGATCCAGGCTTCCAAGGGCAGGCTGAAAGAAGATGAAGCAAGGAAGTACTTCCAGCAGCTCATTAATGCGGTGGACTATTGCCATAGTCGGGGGGTTTTCCATAGAGATCTTAAGGTTGAAATTTCCGTTCTGTATTTTGTCATAAAAGTTTCTTCAGTATTACTGTTACTAAATTTTGGGTGATGATAAAAACTAACATTGATATCTTGATACAATATCTAATGCACAGCCTGAAAATTTGCTGCTGGATGCAAATGGTGTTCTCAAGGTTTCGGATTTCGGTTTAAGTGCACTGCCTCAACAAGTTCGCGTGAGTAGTTTGGTTTGTTTAGTCTGTGTTACTTTAATGTGCTAGATCTTTTCAACATTAAGCTATTCCATTTCCAGAACTTTACATTTAATCAAGTAACTATCCCTTCCACATAGACTCTACAAGCACAGCCTATTTTTTGACTTAGCTTGTCTGTGCTCTTTATTAGGAAGATGGATTGCTTCACACAACCTGTGGAACTCCCAACTACGTGGCTCCTGAGGTATTTTATTAACTTGGTGCAATTATCAAATACCTTCTTTTCCTAAACATTGGTTTTTGCTAAATTTGACTTGTCACTTTTCAGGTGATCAATAATAAAGGTTATGATGGAGCCAAGGCAGATCTGTGGTCATGCGGTGTAATCCTCTATGTACTTATGGCAGGTTATTTGCCTTTTGAAGAACCTAACCTTATGGCATTATACAAAAAGGTGATTCATGTTCATGTATTTACTTTGAAACATAATTGAAATCTGTTACTTATACAGGAGTTTGCTTACTAATGCTCTCTTGGGTCTTGTGTGTGATGACATAAATAGGTATAAAAATTATTTTTTACCACAAAACTACATTATTGTTGTTTATATAGCTTGAAGTTGGATAAAGTGTTCGTTCCTTCATGATATATCACTGACAATTTAAATTGTAACACAACAAATCTTAAATAAGGAATTCGAGACTCTATTATTACCACCAAAATTATTGTAGGAACCCCTATTAACGTGCTTATAAGAGTTAAATTAAGCTTCGAATATAGCAGAAAAAGGGGGAATATATACATATATATAAAATATGGACACAAAAAAGTGAGGTACAACGATCCTTTATGGTTCACATGTCTTAGTAGCATTGGTTATTTAAATGTATTCTCAATGATTAGGGGTGCAATTTTGGACCCGACCCGACTACCCGACCCAAAAAATACGAATTCGGGTTGGAGTTTTTCGGGTTCGGGTCAATTTTGGGTTGACCCTAAAGTGACCTGAAAAAATCGGGTCATTTTCGGGTTGATTTCGGGTTACCCAAAACTCACCCGAAATGACCCGAAATTATATATATAATATAAACTAAATATTATTTATATATTAATTAATTATTTAAATATTATATATTTTATTTAAATATTATTAAAAATAATTTTTATAATAAAAATAATTATTTTTTATTAATTATTTATATTTATTAATAAATTATAATTATTTCGGGTTAGGTTCGGGTTACTTATGGGTATTTCGGGTCAGGTTCGGGTTGGGTATTCTGACCCATTAAAATTTCGGGTCGGGGTCGGGTTGGGTTAAAATTCTGACCCGAGTCTGTCAACCTGATCCAACCCGAAATTGCCACCCCAAACAATGATCTCTCTCTCTCTCTCTCTCTCTCATGATTGGATATATTCTATGCCTTCAATATTCATCCTGTTGTGATAATTTTAGTTAAACCTAAATTTAGCTCTTATGTATTTGACCCAAGTGCAGATATTTAAAGCGGATTTCTCATGTCCTCCCTGGTTCTCTTCAAGTGTAAAGAAATTAATCAAGAGAATTCTGGACCCTAATCCAATAACAGTAAGTTAACTTGCATATCTTCTATTCTTCTTTACACGATTTATGTTCATTTTTTTGTCAGATATATAATTTGTTAAAAAAAATCAAAATTTGCTGAACATCGAGTGATTTACAAATGATATCTTTTAAATTTTAACCAATGTATTATCATGCAATATATTCGTAAACAGCGGATAACTATTCAAGAGGTCATCGAGAATGAGTGGTTTAAAAAAGGATATCAGCAACCTAGATTTGTGCATGAAGATGTTAGTCTTGATGATGTCGATGACATCTTTAATGAAAATGGCGTAAGTTTTCTGCTACTCTGGAGATCTTCCCATATAAAATTATTATATATTAACTTCATGCTTACTGGCCTGGTGTAGCAGGAATCTCCAAATCTAGTTGTGGAGAGGCGGGATGAACGGCCTGCAGCACCTGTTACTATGAATGCTTTTGAGCTCATTTCCAAATCGCAGGGCCTCAATCTCAGTTCTCTTTTTGAAAAACAAATGGTATGCTCATACTTGTAGCATTACATATTACAAAGTGTTAATTTGTGTTGTACCAGGAACTTCTGTATGAAGGTTCTCATGCATTTGTAGAAATTTTTAGTGCCATGCCTATATCGATTATGAATGAGTATCATCTGAAATCCTATATTTGCAGTGCCATATAAGGACTTTCGATTTCCGTCTAATTTTGATAGTCTGAATCTTTTGTGCTTGAAGGTTTTTCTAACTTTAACTGATCTGTTGTAATACAGGTTGGCGATTTGTTATACTTAATTATGTACTAGCATATGATTTAATTATTATCAATTTTTAGGTTAAAAGCGGTAATGTAATGAATTTGTTTGAATCTTTCCCTCAAATGTGCTTGTTCAGATGCATAATATTTAACAGTTTCTTTGGTGAACAGGGCCTTGTCAAAAGAGAAACAAGGTTCACATCCAAACATCCTGCCAATGAAATAATCTCTAAGATAGAGGAAACAGCTATGCCCTTGGGTTTTGATGTAAAGAAAAACAACTACAAGGTGCAGTACATAACTATGCTTCTTGAATCTTTCTTGTCAATTACTTAAGCAAGCTATCCCTTTGTCACTTTGTGTGGCACATATAGGATAGAACGTGTATAGTGCAGCTACTAGCATGGGTACTTGCATTGGCCTTTTTTGTTTGCGCTCAACATCTTCTTGAACTTGATTCTACTTGCACTTAACTATTCTTTCAGTTCTAATTTATAATGAGATATCTTTTGTTCTTCAGTTGAAGCTGCAAGGGGAGAAAACTGGGCGCAAGGGTCATCTCTCTGTTGCCACTGAAGTAAACTCACTCTCCATCCTTCCTCTTCCCTACTTGTTAAGATTTCTTAATTAAAGTCGAACTTGGACAAAAAATAATTGTTTTTCTGAATTGGACAAAAAATCTAGATATTTGAGGTGGCACCCTCACTTCACATAGTTGAGGTTAGGAAGGCTGGAGGGGATACTTTGGAATTTCACAAGGTAAGCAATATTATAAATCTAATTTAATGGCTTTGCATTCAGTCTGTCATGCTATTATAGTTGACTGTTCTTCCTCTGTCATGTAATGGTCCTTAACTTTGCAACTAATTAACACAAGTAACATATCTGTGTATATCATTCGGATTGGTCCCAGGTAACATTAATAACAATAGTATTTATCTAAGAGCTACTACAGTTTTCAACTGATAAACATATCTTTTGCTATTACATTGCAACAATCGCTTTTGCATGCATATAATATTTTTTTTACTTATATTGAGCAGTGTAATAATTCTCTTCAAACATATGGTAGATGACTCAAGTCAATTTAATCACTTTTGAAATTTAATGTGATTATTTAGAATTCTTTGTAGTAAATGCCTAAAGACATTCTGTAATATTTTAGCAAATAAAAAAGTGAAAACTTCTAATTAAATGGCTTTATTCTAAGAGGGCGAGTGTCAAATCTCACAAGAAACATGCAACAATAAAAAAAATGTCAGTCTAGAAATTAGTTTTTAGTCAGGAAAGCAGGGTTTTGGCAGGACCCTTATCATAATACTCCTGATACATATATATGCCTCCATTTAGTCTCGAAACCTCAATCTCTTGTTAATTAGGAGACATCAAACTCTTGTTACTTACTAAGAGAAGAGAGGTGGGTATCTACCAGGCTACAAAAATAGGGATATCAATTTAGAAATTATAGCAAGTCAAGGATCAAATTGTGTAGAATATATGGAGATACTTCTACTTGAAAAGATCAATGGTTTTTAAGATATATGTCCTGAAGGGTAATTAAAAATGTTCAGTTCTCGTACGTCTTAAACTTCGTTTCATCATCACTGTTTCATCTTCTCTCATCCTGTTCCCTTCCATCTTTTATTAGTTGTGTTCTGTGTGTTTGTGCATGTCAGTGCACTTGATTTTGTACATAAAATTTGCATTATCTATGTATATTAACTCGTGTTTTTGCACTGTCTGAACAGTTCTACAAAAACCTCTCAGTTGGGTTGAAGGATATTGTCTGGAGAAATGGAGAGGATGCAAAAGAATTAACTCAAGGTTAGTAAATTATACTGTAGTAGTTTAAATAATTCCTACAATTATAATTTGGGTGAATATCGTATAGTAAAATATAAAATTCACACCTGTCCCCTCCTCCCTTTTTGTTGAAAGGACATCTGCCCCCCCCAAAAGAAAAATTTGAACAGGACATTTTACATTATGCAATATATAGAATATCTAATATTCTATATATTAGAATATATGTAATATAATGTTCTTTGAAAGAAAATTCTGCTGAATCCTTTTTTTTACCGATACAGGTGCCGTCTCAACTTGATTGTTGCGTGGCTTTATCAGTTCCATGTTTAATGAAAACTAGTTCGGAAATTGTATACAAAGGGTGATTGCAATTGTTTCAAGTGCTTGAAGCTATAGGGGTATAATTGAGTTTATGACCCTTGACAATTCCAATGGCCTCCTTTTGATATTAAACTGTAAAACAGTAGAGGATGCTTTAGTGGAAATCACTGGTGTTGAAAACTGGGTTGCATCAAAAAGATGTATTTCAAATTAGGCAGGAATCTAACGAAGCACGGTTGGGAATTTATAAACTGTTGCAACTAGTTTTAGATTACTAGTTCCAAGAATTTATGTTTGCGGCTGATATTTTATGTAGGCTTGCGATCATTTAATTTGATTATCTTTGTTCAGAGCTTTCCTAAAAGGAAACTGTCTTCTCAGGTTAAGCTTGAGAAACATAAGCTTGATGTTATCATCTATGCTAAGATGATATATGAACTTCAAATATATATTTTGTTGAGAAAAAAGTTCCTGAAATTGACTCTAGGGAAATTATTTGAGGTGAAAGTGTTTTTATAGATGTATAGAATCTTTTGTAATTACAATAATGCTCTCCTATATTTATATAGGAAATTTTATAAACTCAAAAAAATTACTAAACTCGTGAACATGAATCTATATTTTATTTAGTATGCAAGATAAATAAAATTAGTCACTGGAGATGTTTTGCAAGCCTAGTGGCTTAAAGAGAATAAACCAGGCTGGCCCTGTATATCAATATTACTGGTATTATGATTTTTACATGTCAACAAAAGCTTTCAGGGGACCACTGTCACCTTTCTTTTATCAAATCTCATGATTCATCAGAGACGAGGCCTGTTTGGTTTGGGTTTGATTTGGTTCAAAGCTAGTGGTCAAACTAGCATGTTAAGAAAGCATGATAAAAATCAAATCAACTGAAGCTAGGTTCTCAGTTCTCTGTTGGTGGCCAGGAAAATTATGAAGAATATCTAGTGATCAAACTAGCATGTTCTTATAATATAATATAATATTTTATTGGTGGGTTATTAGATAAGACAAAAGAATTTAGTGAAATAATTGAAAACTTGTATCTGAATAGAAGGTGAAAATATGAATGTAGCTAGGCTATGCATGTATGTATATCTCAGACAGTCTCAGGTAGGTAAATAAAGTCAGTCAACCATCTGCTGCAGCGACGCGACGCAGAATCAGAATGGAGGGTAGGTATTACGCGTTGCTTTCACTTCGCAGCGCTATACGGAGTAGTAACCAACACCTTGGTACGTTTACTGCATGTTGATGAAAACACTTAAAATACGTGTAAAATGTTGAATTTTTTTTAAAATGAGACTAACATTTGAAGAGAGTAATAATTCCAAGTCGTACATGACAAATTGAAAATAAACTCGCATGCTGCATGCATATCCTGCGTTTAGTTAATTACATTTACATAACACAAAATTAATATATGCAATTAACATATCCAATCCCGTTTAATTACATACATGCAATATATTGTCATTAATTTTATTACATAATATTTAAAAAAACCTACATTTCCACGTTAACATAACATAAGTTGGATAAACAACGGTTAACATTAATAATACAAAGTTGCCTAATGTTTAATACATAGAGAGAGAGCGGAGATTATGAAGATATATAAAGAGTGAAACCTAATTAACATAGAGAATAAATATGAGATGAGATGATGGCCGTGATCATTAGAGCCAGAGAGCACCAGCATCTTTGAGATGAGGAACAAGAGTACCATTAATATGACAAGCCATTAGGGTTTCCACTCCTCCCAAGAACTTCCCTCCTACGAACACCGCAGGCACTGAGTGCTGCTGCCCCTCTCCGGCTATCTGGCTGAGGAAGCCATGAATATCCAGGCCAGCCGCCTCTCTGTCCAGCTCCACCACTGTTGGACCCACACCAAGGCTGAACAGGAGTTGCTTGACCACGTGGCACATGCAGCAGCCACTGATGGTGAACACCACCACTGCATTGCCGGAGACAAGGTACCGGACCTTGTCGCAAATAGTGTTCATCTTCATCTCATCGCTACTGCTTGTGCTGCTGTCTGATGGAACTCCCACTAGGTTTTTCTCAACCTCCATTCTTTTTGTGATTTGTTAATGATAATAGCCTTTCTCTTGACAGCGGTAATAATAACAAAAAGGAATATATTCGAATGTTTCTTTTGCTGATTGATTTTTGCGTGTCTATATATAGGCCAGGAAGGAGAGATAAAGTGAATAATTAATAGTAATTATAAGGACTTGATCGCATATATTATATACATGCATTTTTTATGAATGATGAGAATTGTACATATATACCATTGTTAGTTACGTACCCAGTAGTATAATAGGGTTTTCTAGAATAGTAACAAAGGTAGCGACACAAAAAAGGATGTGAAGGTAGTACGAGTATATTTTATAGTTAGAGTTTTGGAGAAATACGAGTGAAAAACATGTCCATTTGCTTGCATATACATTTCTAACTAACTAGTACAACTCGACTACTATTTAACTGATATCTTGTCCTTTTGATTTTAATCCAATTCAAATTGAAACAGGAGGACCAACTTATTAGGAATTTAATTAATTAGTTATGCTATGATTGTGCACGTTTATGTTACATGTACTTTAGTTGACATCTGCAATTAATATATAGCTTGAAAATTAAGGAGAGCTAAAGTTTTTAATTTCAAACCTTAATTTGTTTTATATTATATATGACATCTCCAATCCAACTTTACGAATTTTTACACTATTTTCGAGTTGAAACCAACTTGAACACTGTGATGATGGTGAGACCTCATTCTTACAATAATAATCTATCTGACTCTCTACCTTTTAATGCGTGCTTATTTCTCGATCTACCCCTGTCTTTTCTTATCTTTTTCTCAACACAGATGCAGTAAAAGATGTGTGTATTAACTGGACTTTGATTCGATTTTAATATATATATATATATATATATATGCATGTGTACGTACGCCAAGCTTAGAGTCAAGGAGAGCTTCACAAGCATGATCACTTCTGTTCCTATAATCAACAAAGTTCTATAATAGGCAATTTGTTTAATCTAGTGTAGGTTTAATTATAGTTTCAGTTTTCACACTTATTAGCAAATTGTAGGCACTTGCAACTTCTTTAATTCTTATATTAGAGTAGAAACATTATAATCTCTTCACTTAGACTTAACCATGCATCGACGTCTCGGGTCTTAACACATCAAAAGAGGATACGGCATGTCCTGCAGATTAAAGCTAATAGACTCTACATCCACGTAGTTATTAGAGAGAGAGTATCCCTGCAGATTAAAGCTAATATATAGACTCTTCATATAGTTGAGAGAGAGAGAGAGAGGTGGCACACATGGAATGGTCAAAAGTAGCAAGTGAGAAAATGAAAACAGAAAAGATGGAAGGCATAGGCATAGGGTAAGTACGTAGCAAAAGAAATGAAAGAAAGGTCATGGAAAAGAGGTGATAAAGAAGGCATTGAGAATGGATAAAAGAGAGAAATCAAGACAGGACTAATGCATGCATGAGACAAATGCTGGTGTTATGCCTCTTCATATACAGGCTCGTACGTACTGCTGCCAAAGGCGTGAGAATCCTATCTATATTTTCAGTATAAATATTAATTTGTACAAACATGTTGCTAATGCCTTGGACAAAACACTATACTACAACATACTAACCGCTGAACTATCACTTCATTATGTCCCTCGTCGATCTTCATAGGTACTAGCTTGCTCATTCCGGATTCAAAACAAAATCAAACGACACAATNTATATGCATGTGTACGCCAAGCTTAGAGTCAAGGAGAGCTTCACAAGCATGATCACTTCTGTTCCTATAATCAACAAAGTTCTATAATAGGCAATTTGTTTAATCTAATGTACGTAGGTTTAGTTATAGTTTCAGTTTTGGCACTTAATAAATTGTAGGCACTTGCAACTTCTTTAATTCATATATTAGAGTAGAAACATTATAATTCTTCACTTAAGACTTAACCATCGATGTGTCAGGTCTTAACACATAAAAAAAGGATATATATCTCATATCCTGCAGATTAAAGGTAATAGACTTCTACACATAGTTATTAGAGAGAGAGTATCCCTGCAGATTAAAGCTAATATATAGACTCTTCATATAGTTGAGGTGGCACACATGGAATGGTCAAAAGTAGCAAGTGAGAAAATGAAAACAGAAAAGATGGAAGGCATAGGCATAGGGTAAGTACGTAGCAAAAGAAATGAAAGAAAGGTCATGGAAAAGAGGTGATAAAGAAGGCATTGAGAATGGATAAAAGAGAGAAATCAAGACAGGACTAATGCATGCATGAGACAAATGCTGGTGTTATGCCTCTTCATATACAGGCTCGTACGTACTGCTGCCAAAGGCGTGAGAATCCTATCTATATTTTCAGTATAAATATTAATTTGTACAAACATGTTGCTAATGCCTTGGACAAAACACTATACTACAACATACTAACCGCTGAACTATCACTTCATTATGTCCCTCGTCGATCTTCATAGGTACTATCTTGCTCATTCCGGATTCAAAACAAAATCAAACGACACAATTTTTTTTCTTGCTAAATGTTCTTCATATGCATTCGAATTCTTTTCAATGATTTTTAAGAAATAAATATTATTGATAATTAAGTTCCGAACTTTACCGATTCAATTCAACTGGTGCATTGTAATACATTATAGTCGAGACTCAAGAAAACAGTTCCTACATTAAAGGAGAGTCACTCGTTGATTTACCCACCTCTTCATCTCTTTACGACCTTGCATCATATATATTGAATTATCCAACTTGTAACAATATCATAATTACCGGCTCACAATATTAAGAAACTAAATGCCCATGCATGCACAACCCTATAGAGGGGCTTTTAATTTCACAACGAAATCTGATATATGGCCTTAGAGATATGGAGCCATATATTGAAAAGCTGAAAATTCTGCGTTCATTTAATCTCAGGAGCGACTCGTTCAAACTCAGGCGCACCGATTCTTCAATTAACAGAGATCACGATCCGGACATATGCTGTCAAGGTTACACGAGTCTGAGAGATGTTATACATTCGCCACCAACAAAATCTTCATCAATAGAATCTAATGCATTTGATTCGTCCACTATATCAATCAGAAATGAGCTAGTGAAGCACGCAGCCTCGGTTTATGTGCAGTCTGCGATCACTTCATCGCCTCATAGGAGCTTCTTTGCCCATTTGTTGGATAAGGTTAAAGATCAGGGGAAAACATTCCAATCCTGCTGTGCGACGCACTTTAAGAAGCCATTGCAATCTTGTTTCGGGGTAATTTATCGATTTTTCATTTACATGGTCAATCATTTTGCAAGAGTTTGGAGAAGGAGGGTGGCCATACGGTGAAAGGAACATAATTCATTGCCACTGATTCTCTCTGCATAAATTTAATCATTTGTATTAGCACTTTGATTATTTTTCTTTCTCTTGAATGTGCTATAAAGCAGCTTTTGATAAAGAAATATATAGTAATATATTTATTAATGAAATTGTAGTACTTGACAAAGACAGTCATATGATTAGGACGAATTAGAGGCGAAAAAAGAGTTACAGATAGATCTGAAATGTAAATGACTGTTTTTGTTTATTTATTTTACATTTTCTCAAAATGCACAAACCTTTGAATCCCTTGAGGCCATGAAGACCTTCGAGCCTCAAGCCATACGCCATAAACTGACACAAACATGTTTGTTGTTTCAACTCTATAAACTAGTAAATAACTTTACAAATAAAGCAAAACTGGAATAGAGAAACAGAGGATTGTCATGTCTAACTAAATTTCAAAGTTTGCTAAGGAATCAAAAACTCATTCAATATGCTCTGCAAGACTCAAAATCTTGACATGTTTTTTTTCCTCAGCCCATGCGGTACAGGCCCGTGAACCCTCTTTCCCATTGGCTCATATTCGTTACCGACAAGTTTAACAAGCACACTAGCATTGTCATCAAATTTGATCTCACTTCCATCACAACGTCCTCGTGGCATTGCAGCACGAACTACAACAGCATGAACAACAGCTCCCTTCTTCACTGTGCTAGCCACGACCCCCTTCTTCACTTCCTTTGGAGGGGTAACTTCCTGTACAGAGGCAAGTATTATGTCCCCCAATCTTACCCCTTTTTTACACTTCAAAGCTTGTATACACTTTACTCGCTTAGCTCCAGAATTATCAACAACTTTGAGATTGGTTCCCATCTGAATGAACGTCCTTGTCTACTGTGAAATAGTAAAATAGGTCAATGGTGTGTTAACAAATTTATGATTTTTTCCAAAATGATGAGAATAACACTTTAACACGAGCATTCGTAGAGAATTACTTAAAACCATCACATAGTATATGTTATCTTATAAAATTTGTGAATTATTATCATGTTAAGTGAGATGCCCCATAATAAAAAACTGATAACAAGACTATTACTCTAGTCTAATGTTTCTGCCAATGTTACTCTGACTTCCAATAATGTATAGATCTGATTTCCGAGTGTTGGGCAATAAAGGTGAAGAGGTTGTGTAGCCGGAGATGAGGATGTGCACTTGTGCTGGACATGTAGTCGCAACATGATGGATGTAATCTGTGGAAGGATAGTGAAACGAAGAATTTATGGAATTAAAACATCAAAAAGTGAAATTGCAATAGAAACATTAATTAAAGAAAACTTACCTGAGACAATAAAGTAGAACGAGACTTGACTCATGTGACATCCTCAGCAGACCAAGAGAATTGTTGCTAAGGCCCCCCAGCAAGGATCGAGCTATCACAATGAAACAGTTGACAATTTACTCAATTAAAAGAAGTGCGCGGAAAATTTCACACCATTATATAAAAAAGGAAACCAAAAAGCATACTCAACCAAACCCTATAACACAGTTTAAGTAGTGTCTAAACTCTAAAGTATAAGATTACAAAATGTTCTCTTTCAACCCACATAAAAAAACTAGAAATCTAAAGGCTTAGACCCTATAAGGATGCTCAAATACAGGAGAATACATTATTTATGTCAAGTGATTTCCAAACAGATTGCGCTAACAATTTTCTGATCATTTGTCTCTTTCTGTCTTGTGACGGCAAGTTCAAAGCCAAAATCACTAAACTTAAAGGTTATCAAGCTCCACTAGTTTCGCATAATCTCTAAATAATCATCAACTAATTTTACTTATTTAAACAGATCACATTATAAGATAATAATAGTGGAACAGGAATTGCTAGCAGCCTCAGAATTTTTTGACCAGCTATTTCAACTTAAAACCTGGCCACTGCATTTTTGTCGTAAAAGGGTCCACATACAAACACAAATCACAAGCAAATTGTTTTATAAGAAGAAGCTAACAAACAAAAAACATCTGGATACAATCCAAATTCTAATGTTAATATCAGATATAGTTAAAAGTATCCATCACATTAAGATCAAAAACAATTAAAAGCACAATAAAAGTGAAATAATAATTACAATACAAGGCCTTACATACCACGGAACCGATTCGAAGCGGCCATTTCTGCAAAGTGTGATGATTTTTCAATTTTCAGTTATTAAAACATGCAATAAAAAAACACTAATTACAACACGCACGTATAATAGTTGTAATGTTGATGAACATTGAAGACCTTTAAATTAACTGTGAAGAACAGCGACAGAGATTTTACTGTGAAGAGCTCTAGGGTTAAAAAATATACAGTACTTGAATTTTAATTTAAAAAATATTAATTTTAATTATTATTAAGAAATAAAAAGACCATTTCCCCCCTCTTCATCCAAAACCAAAAAAAAAAAAAACACAACAAAACAACGTATTAAACCAACACAAAAAGTTTTAGCCCATTTAGAGATTGGGAGATGGCCCATCCCTTGTGTTGAGGCCCAACCATCACCAAATTAATCTTTACACATGTG
This sequence comes from Oenanthe javanica, assembly GCA_008931105.1. Classification (NCBI taxonomy): domain Eukaryota; kingdom Viridiplantae; phylum Streptophyta; class Magnoliopsida; order Apiales; family Apiaceae; genus Oenanthe; species Oenanthe javanica. Next base: position 13,682 of record QRFB01003998.1, on the reverse strand, counting down.
AATAAGTACACATGGCACCTCATTTATTTTCGTAGTACCATTTTTTGTATTCTGTACATTATAATTATTATAAAAAAATTTATATATGAGTGATTTCTTGAACTTTAAATATTCATTAGAAAAAAGAAGATATTTTCACTGTTAATGAGATCAAATATCTGAGTGATACACTACTATCATTAATTTTTTTAGAAATCTATTCAACAAAGAAAGGTGGATTTTGGATAGTTGATCATAAACATAAAAATCGTGTCATCTGCAAAGCTATTGAGGGAAGGTCACTGATTAGAGTAAGTACAAAAGTGAAAGAAAGGACTGGTCAAAGTCAAAGAAAAGGAGTGAAAAACAACAGATGAGTAAACTGACACCAGTAAAAGTTACTTGAAATATTCGAGTAGTTTTTGGCCCACTCTATTCAGGTAAGAGTTCGACTCTACGAAGATGAGAAAATTTTAATTATCACAAAAGATACTATCAAATCGCGCGCACCACACTGCAAAATGTGATTTTTAATTTTCACGGTCCAGTTGCGGGTTGAAATTTTGAGAAACTGCGCGGTGCGTTGCGGATTNGTGAAAAACATGTCCATTTGCTTGCATGTACATTTCTAACTAACTAGTACCGCTAGAGTACTATTTAACTGATATCTTGTCCTTTTAATTTTAACCGAATTCAAGTTGAAACGGGACCAACTAATTAGGATTTTAATTAGTTACATGCTATGATATGATTGTGTTTATGTTACATGTACTTTTTAGTTTACAACTACTTAATTAATATATAGCTCGGAAATTAAGGAGAGCTGAAGTTTTTAATTTCAAACCTTAATTAATTTGTTTTAGATTATATATGACATCTCCAATCCAACTTTACGAATTGTTACACTATTTTCGAGTTGAAACCAACTTGAACACTGTGGTGATGGTGAGACTTCATTCTTACAATAATAATCTGTCTGACTCTCTACCTTTTAATGCGTGCTTATTTCTCGATCTACCCCTGCTTTTGCTTATCCGTTTCTTAACACGTACAGTTGCAGTAAAAGATGTGTGTATTAACTGGACTTTGATTCGATGTTAATATATGCATGTGTACGCCAAGCTTAGAGTCAAGGAGAGCTTCACAAGCATGATCACTTCTGTTCCTATAATCAACAAAGTTCTATAATAGGCAATTTGTTTAATCTAATGTACGTAGGTTTAGTTATAGTTTCAGTTTTGGCACTTAATAAATTGTAGGCACTTGCAACTTCTTTAATTCATATATTAGAGTAGAAACATTATAATTCTTCACTTAAGACTTAACCATCGATGTGTCAGGTCTTAACACATAAAAAAAGGATATATATCTCATATCCTGCAGATTAAAGGTAATAGACTTCTACACATAGTTATTAGAGAGAGAGTATCCCTGCAGATTAAAGCTAATATATAGACTCTTCATATAGTTGAGGTGGCACACATGGAATGGTCAAAAGTAGCAAGTGAGAAAATGAAAACAGAAAAGATGGAAGGCATAGGCATAGGGTAAGTACGTAGCAAAAGAAATGAAAGAAAGGTCATGGAAAAGAGGTGATAAAGAAGGCATTGAGAATGGATAAAAGAGAGAAATCAAGACAGGACTAATGCATGCATGAGACAAATGCTGGTGTTATGCCTCTTCATATACAGGCTCGTACGTACTGCTGCCAAAGGCGTGAGAATCCTATCTATATTTTCAGTATAAATATTAATTTGTACAAACATGTTGCTAATGCCTTGGACAAAACACTATACTACAACATACTAACCGCTGAACTATCACTTCATTATGTCCCTCGTCGATCTTCATAGGTACTAGCTTGCTCATTCCGGATTCAAAACAAAATCAAACGACACAATTTTTTTTCTTGCTAAATGTTCTTCATATGCATTCGAATTCTTTTCAATGATTTTTAAGAAATAAATATTATTGATAATTAAGTTCCGAACTTTACCGATTCAATTCAACTGGTGCATTGTAATACATTATAGTCGAGACTCAAGAAAACAGTTCCTACATTAAAGGAGAGTCACTCGTTGATTTACCCACCTCTTCATCTCTTTACGACCTTGCATCATATATATTGAATTATCCAACTTGTAACAATATCATAATTACCGGCTCACAATATTAAGAAACTAAATGCCCATGCATGCACAACCCTATAGAGGGGCTTTTAATTTCACAACGAAATCTGATATATGGCCTTAGAGATATGGAGCCATATATTGAAAAGCTGAAAATTCTGCGTTCATTTAATCTCAGGAGCGACTCGTTCAAACTCAGGCGCACCGATTCTTCAATTAACAGAGATCACGATCCGGACATATGCTGTCAAGGTTACACGAGTCTGAGAGATGTTATACATTCGCCACCAACAAAATCTTCATCAATAGAATCTAATGCATTTGATTCGTCCACTATATCAATCAGAAATGAGCTAGTGAAGCACGCAGCCTCGGTTTATGTGCAGTCTGCGATCACTTCATCGCCTCATAGGAGCTTCTTTGCCCATTTGTTGGATAAGGTTAAAGATCAGGGGAAAACATTCCAATCCTGCTGTGCGACGCACTTTAAGAAGCCATTGCAATCTTGTTTCGGGGTAATTTATCGATTTTTCATTTACATGGTCAATCATTTTGCAAGAGTTTGGAGGAGGAGGGTGGCCATACGGTGAAAGGAACATAATTCATTGCCACTGATTCTCTCTGCATAAATTTAATCATTTGTATTAGCACTTTGATTATTTTTCTTTCTCTTGAATGTGCTATAAAGCAGCTTTTGATAAAGAAATATATAGTAATATATTTATTAATGAAATTGTAGTACTTGACAAAGACAGTCATATGATTAGGACGAATTAGAGGCGAAAAAAGAGTTACAGATAGATCTGAAATGTAAATGACTGTTTTTGTTTATTTATTTTACATTTTCTCAAAATGCACAAACCTTTGAATCCCTTGAGGCCATGAAGACCTTCGAGCCTCAAGCCATACGCCATAAACTGACACAAACATGTTTGTTGTTTCAACTCTATAAACTAGTAAAGAACTTTACAAATAAAGCAAAACTGGAATAGAGAAACAGAGGATTGTCATGTCTAACTAAATTTCAAAGTTTGCTAAGGAATCAAAAACTCATTCAATATGCTCTGCAAGACTCAAAATCTTGACATGTTTTTTTTCCTCAGCCCATGCGGTACAGGCCC